>MCFG01000005.1:52500-282500 GCA_002104895.1 Anaeromyces robustus | reverse complement strand
AATTTTCATTTTCATTTTCATTATTATTATTATTATTATTATTATTATTTTCATTATTATTATTATTATTATTATTGTTGTTGTTGTTGCTGATATCGTTGATATTAATTAGGTTGATTGGAGATAAATTAATTTTTTTATTTTCTTCATTTAATATTAAAGGTGATTCATAACCATTGCCATTAGTAATTTCACTTTTGGCTTCAGTTTTTCCTTTATCTTTATTAATAGTTGAAGAGGATGGAATATCATTTGAATTATTCAAGTTTAATATTGATTCTTGTGACGCTTTATTATTTTTAATTAAATTTTTAAAAAATATATCATTATTTATATTTATAAAACGAGAAAAGTCTTTATAAACTTTAGCATAAATAATTTCACTAATGACACTATATATAGAATAAACCGTATATGCTGTAAGTAAAATTCCTGGAATAGCATATATAATTAAAATTACTCTTCCAATAAAAGAACTTGGAGAATAATCACCTAGTAAAAATGTAAATAATTAATATTATTATTTATATTATAATTATATTTAAAAATATTAATAAGATTATTATTATTATTATTATTATTATTATTATTATTATTATTATTATTATTATTTTATTTTTATTTTTATTTTTTTTTTTTATTACTAATGTTATTAGTAATAATTTCAGTATAAATTGGATTCTTACCAGTTCCACAAGTCATTAAGGTAATTATAGAAAAATATACTATAACGAGAATATAATAAATTTTTAAAAATTTGATTTAATAAATATAAAAAGTTTATTATTATTATTATTATTATTATTATTTTTATAATTTATCTAATTTACCAGCATCATTAAATGACCATCCTTCTAAATAAGAATAAATTAATCCACCAATAATTATATAAAAGATAACCAGTATTTCTAATACAATTAATTGTCTTTGCATATAGGATAATCGATCTGAAGTAAATTACCATTATTAAATATTAATTTGAGGCATAAAATATAAATTAAATATATAAATATAATTAATTAATTATTATTATAATAATAATTATTATTATATTATTATATTATTACTATTATTATTATATTATTATTTTTATAATTATTATTATTATAATTATAATTACAATTATTTTTATTATTTTTATTATTATAATTATTACTATTATTATATTATAATTAAATTTTATATTAAGAAAATTATTAAAAAAAAAAAAAAAATAAAATACTTTTTGGTTTAAAACCAGACTGACGGAATATACGGTTTCGTTTATTTGCATCTTTTGATAAAAGTAATGCTGAAAAGAAAGATAATATAATAGATTGTATAGTGAAATAACTAACTTCAGTTGGTACATAATCATCAATATAACTATGATAATTTCTATAATAATATATTAAAATAACAATAGAGCAAAAGCCTTTATATATATGTATTATAATAAGAAAATGATAGGAAGTATATAATAATGCATTATTAATTATTAAGAAAAAAAAAATATGAATATATAATACTATTTAATATTATTAATTGTTCTAAATTCACATATATATATTAATTTACATTGAACTAAGGCACCAACTATCATTATTACACCGCGATGCTTTTTATACAGTCTCCATTTTAAAATTCTAAATGATGAACCTATATATACTGATTTTAACAAAAGAGCTATAGTTGCTATAGCTCCTGCAATTTGACCTAATATCCTTATATTTTTTATACTAGAAGGAAAATATATTGGTTCTTTTGTTTTCTAATAATAAATTTTCAATGATATAAACAATTAAATAAATAAAATGAATATTATATTTTTTTATCATAATAAGTTTGTAAAGTTATTATTATTATAATTTTTTTTTTTTTTTTTTCATTTATAATTTCTCAATAAATTATACCTTGTTATACCACGCTGGAATTTCTGAAGATTGAATATTTAATAAAACACTAAAAGGTAATATTATACCTACAACTAATAGTTTTGTCATTCGTTTTTCTCGACTTTTACTAATACTGAGAATGGCATTATTACTATTATCATTGTGTAAAGAATTATCTTGAATATCATTTAATGAATTGAGAACATTTTGTTCATTATTAATATCTGAATTTAAAATATCAATTTCTGTTTCCATTTTTTTTTCCTTTTTTTATAATTTTACTTAATTATTAATATTTTCTTTTAAATAAATCATAATAATTATAATAGAAACGATAGTATATATATTTAAATTAAATTAATAAAATATTAAGAAAAAAATTAATATTTAAATTGAAATTATATATGGTAATAATTTATTAGTATAATAATATTAACAATAATAAACTTATTTCTATATATATATATATATATTTGTTAAATAAGTAGATAATGTCAAAAAAATATTAAATGATAAAACGTTGTTTAATTCTAATTTTCTATACATAATATATTATCATATATTATAATGTATAGAAACTTTAAATTATATATATAATATGAAAATAATTTATACTGTTAAGCAGAAATACATACTTTTAATATAATAAGTATATCAATAAAAGTTATATAATTTTGATATTTTAAAGCAATAGTGAATGTTTAATTAAAATTTAATTTTAAATAATTATAATAAATAATTATAATTACTGAATTTAATGATAATTATTATTAATGTTCTTGATAATTTAAGTATAAAATTACGCTAAATTATATATATTAAATATAAATATATATTATTAATAATATTATAAATTATATGAAATTACTTTTTTTTTTTTTTTTTTTTTTTTTTTTTTTTTACATTTATAAGTTAAAAATATTTATTATATATAATAATATAAAAAATAATGAAAAAAAAAAAAAAAACTACCTTTTATTAAATAAAATAAAATAAAATAAAATAAAATAAAATTACATTTCTATATTATTTTATATAATATTTTTTTTTATTTTATTTTATTTTATTTTATTTTATCTTTTATTTATTTTCTTTTCTTTTATCTTTTTTTTTTTTTTTTTTTTTTTTTTTTTTATTTTATTATTATTTTTATTTAATTATTTTTTTTTACTTTGTTTCGTTTTTATTATCAATCAGAAATTCAAAAAAAAAAAAAAAAATTAATAAATAATAATAGTAAAATAATAATAATAATAATAATAATAATATAAAATTTAATATATTTAATATTAATCTAAAATTTTATCTATAAATGTTATCTATATATAAAAATTATATTAAAAAAAATCTTTAATATTTTTTTATATCTTTTACTCTAATCTATGAAGAAAAAAAAAATATATATATATATATATGTTAATTAAAAATTTACTTTATTTTTCATTAGTAATTGAAAAACAATATAATATATAATTATAAAGTAATTTCTTATTATTCTCTTGTATTATTCCCTTATGTTAATAATTATTATTAGTATTTTTTTTTTATTAATAAAATAAAAATATAATCATTTCATATTTTTATCAAAGTACTAAAATATATAATATATATAATATAAAATATTTTTTTTAAAATAAAAAAACTTTAATTATTAATATTAATATCAAATAAAATTAATTAATTATATAGGAAATAATATTAGATATGAATAATTGTGTTTAAAATATTTATATAAGTTTATATATATTTTACATTTATATTCATGAGTTGATAACAAAATTATTATTATTATTATTATTATTATTATTATTATTTTTTATTCATCATTGTTTTTTATTATTATTATTATTTATTCATTATTATTTATTCATTAGTATGCTTTTATTTTGTTATCACTGTGTATTTTAATTAGATTACAAACGGAATAACTGACACTGAATATTACAATTCTATTACTATATAGATTCTATAGAATAATTATAGATTGTGTAACATAATTATAAAAAATTAATTTAATCTTATATTTAATTTATTAAGCTTATTTTTTTTTTTTTAAACAAAAAATAATTACATTTATATAAAAACTAATAAAATGATGTTTAATAGATGAAATATTATCAACTGTTATTATCAAATTGTAATTAAATAATTCTCAATTTGATTAAAAATAATTTTAAATAAAAAAGTTAATATTAATAATAAAAAATTTATATTAATCTTATAAAAACATTTATAAGATTAACATAAAGAAAAATTTAATAATAATTATATTTTACTATTATATTTTATATAATGGTAATAGTAAAATACAAAATTATATATATTGTATTTTTATTTTATTTATTTATTTTTTTTATTTTTATTTTTTTTTTACATTTTAATTCTATTTTAAAATATATGAGAATTAGTTAATTTTTTTTTTTTAAAAATTATGGATTCTTTTTAATTCGTAAGAGGTTGAAAAATTTGATTCTTTTGACTATCCCAAAAACAACAATTAATTTCTTTATTATCCCCAACTTCATCTCTTATTTCATCAATATTTATTACATTTGTTTCTGACATATATGCAACAGTAGGCTTTCCTTGATATGAAGTATTAACAATAAATCTTTGATTATTTAATATATAATTTATATCCTCAATAAACATTTCATAATTTTTTAAATTATTTTGATAATGAGCATGCCAACCCATAAAAAATATTGTAATTTCATTAGCTATGTCAATTGTAAATTTTTTATTATAATTATTGTAAAATTCAATTACAATCCATTCTTTATTTTCACCTTCGAAAACTTTCAAATTTTCTGTACAATATTTTTTAACTAAATTTATTATTTCATTTTTTTTATTTATTAAATCAATAATTTCATTATTATCATTGTTCATATTAAATGACACAAATTGTAATTTATTATTATTATTATTATTATTATTATTATTATTATTTATTTATTTATTTATTTATTTATTTATTTATATATTTATTTATTTATTTATTTATTTATTATTATCTTAAAAATATTTATGAGAAAAGTAAAAAAAAAATTTATGTTAAACAAATTACTATATTTTATGAAAAAGTTATATTAAATTTATTGTTATTTTTGTATTAAATTAAAAAATTAATTAAAATTAAGATATATTTATAATATATTTATAATATATTATTTTATATCTTTGAAAAAAAGAGTAAAAATAATTTTATAAAAAACTAATATTAACCTCATTATATTAAAAGAATTATATCCAGTATATTGATTATTAAATATATAGAATAAAATAATAAAATATAATAAAAAAAAGTTCGTTTTAAAAATTAATTTATAAATATTAGTTTATCTCTATAAAATATAATAGTACTTTTCATTTTATTTCATAAGTTCGTTATAAGTATTAATTTTAAAACTCAGAAAAAAAAATATTTGAACTAATATATGATTTTTCATTATTATTACTATTTTTTTTATATGTCAACTTGATATATAGGATTTCGTGATAAATAAAGATATATATTAGATCAGAAAAAATTAAAAATAAGAAACAAAACAAAACAACTGAAAGCCTTATAAAATTTTATAAAAATGGTAAATGAAAAGTTTCAGGATATTATTGCTACGAGAGAAATTATAAAATTAGTAGTTATTGGTTCATGTCGTTCTGGAAAAACTAGTCTTGTTACTAGGTATAATATTTATATAATATATATATTTAGATGATATGTAATATATGTATATATTATTAATATTATATATTATTTAAATAATACATAATACATAATACATAATCTATGTATTTATATAATAAAAATTATATTATGTAATTATAAATAATAAATAAACTAGATTTATGGAAGATAGCTTTTATTCAGAATATAAACAAACCCTAGGAGTTGAGATATCAAATAAATATATTGGCGAAGGGTAAAATACTATAAAAATATATATATATATTTAAGTAAAAGTATCATTAAATAATTAATTTATTGTTAAAATATATATATATATATATATAAATTAACAGTCAGAATAAAAGAACTTTAGAAATATGTTGTTGTGGTGGTCATGAAAGATATAAATGTTTATTGGATCAGTTTTATAGAGATATAGATGTATATTAAAATTATCATCATTTTAAAAAGATATTTTTTTCTTAAGAAAAAAGAGTTTAATAGTTATATATGTATTCTATAGGGTGCTATAGTATGCTTTGATATGCTAAGCAGGAGTTCATTTCAAGATTCTGTCTTTTGGTATAATGAAATAAAAAGGTATATATATATAAATATTGATATGTTATAATTATAATTATATGATTATTATTATATATATTATAATAATATATAATATATATATTTTAATAAAAAAATAAGAGTTTCTCCGGATGCTTATATAATTCTAGTTGGTACAAAAGTTAGTTTTAATTATTATAATTTGAATGTTTTAGTATAAATAATAAATAAATAAATAAATAAATAGATAAATAAATAGATAAATAAATAAATAAATAAATAAATAAATAAATAAATAAATAAATAAATAAATAAATAAAAAGTTAACAATAACAATAAATATATAATTGATAGAATGACGACTCAGATAATATAAAGATACAGATTGGGGATGCTTTAAAACAGGTATAAATATACATATATAATATACATATATATATATATATTTATTTACATATAAATAATGAAATTATATCTAATGATATTATTATTGTTATTTCTATTAAATAATATCATATTTAAATTATATATTATTTAAAAAAAGGCTGAATCATGGGGAATACCATTTATGGACATTTCATCTAAAACAGGAATTAACGTGAATGAATTATTTAATACTATTGTAAAAAGTATTAGAAAGGAAACAAAAATATAAAAAACACAATATACTTTAGAAACAAAAAATATATTATAAATTATAACAAATCAATACTTTTTATTTCAAAAACCTTTTTCTATTATTAATATAGTATCTAAACATTTAATATAAATAAAAGTCATTGTATATTAGATAAAAAAAATTATTTAAAGAATTCTACATCATTCATTTTTTTTAATTATGTTTTTTTTTTTTTTTTTTTTTTTTTTTTTTTTTTTTTTTTTATTATTATTATTGAATTTATTTTATTTATTATATTTATAATTAATTATTTATTATATATTATTTATTATATATTAGATATATTTTATATTATTAGTTATTAATTTTTTTTTTAATTTTTTTGTAATATTACATATTTATAACTTATTAATATTAATTATATTATTTTATTATTTATTAATTAATTATTCATTTTATAAAAAATATTAAAAAAATTTTAAATGCATTTAATTATTAAATATTATTTTTTAATCATCATTTCCTGCAAAAAAGATAGTATCTGCATTTTCAAGAATAATATTAATAATTTTAACTTTAATTCCTGTAGATGAGAAATCAACTTCAGGACAAATTTCATTACTACCTATTAATGTCGGTCCAAATACTACAGCCAAATTCTTAAGACTCATTAAATTAACATTAGAATATTGACTAACTTTAATTAGATGCTTTACTAAATATTTTAAAGTACTGTAGTGTGATATTTCTAATGAATCTATGCATTTTTTGATTTCTTGAATATTAGTGTCTTTTTCATCATTTGCTATTATTATTATTATTATTATTATTATTATTATTATTATTATTATAATATAATATTTTATAAATATTAATTTTTTTTTAAATACTTATTATATAAGAGTTGAAAATTGAAATAATTATTTTAAATAATAAATAAAAAAAAAAAAAAAAAAGAAAAAATACATATTAATTCAGTTAACTTTGTATAAGCATCTGGGGGGATAACTGCTTCAGGTAATTCTCTGAAATACTGCTTTAAAACACTTGTTATAATAGTGATTTCTGAAAATTCTCCATCTTCAGATAAGTCTGGATCATCACCTCGTGAAAAAATACTAATAATATAATATTATATATATGAATTTTAATTTATATTATATATTTAAATTTATTATTTTCAGATAAGATATTTTTCATTTATATTATATATGTTTGTTTTAATTATGTCAATTATATTATTAAAAGGTAAAATATTTATAAATAAGATAAAAATATATTTTAAGTTACCTAATTAAAGTTTTCATTAATAAAGTTCTTCCTGATTTTCGATAAATTCCTTCAAAATCCATTCCTTATAAATAAAAAAGAATAAAAAAGAATAAAATCATTATTTTAATATTATAAAGAAAATTAATAATATGTTTATATTAATTTATTGTTATATTTTATATATAATTACCTCTTTTTTCAACTTCTTCTGTACACTTTTTAACAATAAATGGTACATTATCTGGTTCAATGGCTGCTTGTTTACTTAAATCTGTACCGAAAGCATATAAAGCTTTATTTTATAATATTTTTTTTTAAAGAAAAAAATAATATATAAATTTTAATTAATTTAAAAATTAATATATTTATATATTTATATTAATACAGTATATTAGAATTAAGGTAAATTTTTTTAAAAAAAAAAAAAAAAAAATTACCAGAAACTTCAGGATCAACAGCTTTTTTGGTACATTCAGGTATTTTTTCTGTAATACATTTAACATGACATTTCATATTACAACATTTACATTTAGCTTCTCTTCCCCACATATTATTATTACAAATTTCACTTATTTAATTATTATTATACATATATATATATATTTTAATTTTAGTTGAATATTAATAATAAAAAGTATGATATTAAAAATTTTAATAATAATAATAATAATAGCAATATAATTATTATTTTTTATTAATTATCAATATATATAAATAATTTACCATCTATTGGGAGTAAGATATTTATGATATTGGAAATCATGTGAGTTACCAGGAATTTTTAATTTTATTGGTGAATTAGATTCACCTTTTTGTAAATCATCAGAACTTGCCATAGCATTATCATCTTTTACTAGTAATTTTTTTTCATTAAATAGTACTGATTCAGAACCTTAATTTATTTTGTTAATATATATATATATATATATATATTTATGTTTAATATTGATAAATTTTAAATATATTTTATTATTCATTTATATATTGTATATATATTATATAATTTTTTTTTGTATATAATAATAATAATAATAATAATAATAATAATAATAATAATAATAATAATAATATTATTATTATTATTATTATTATATCATTATGAAAATATTATATAACTTTTTTTTGTTATTATATTTTTCTTACCATAATATTTTTTATTTTTCATTATTTTTCTTATTGTACTGCTTTTACTTTGTGAAACAGATGGTGAATCATTTAATGGGATAATACATACAGATCGTTCCTCATCAAGATTTGTTTTGTTTTCATTTGTATTTAAATTTTCTATGGTTATAGATTCTTTCGAATCATCAGAATTACTAGAATATGCTAAATTTTTCTCTTGTTTAGGAGGCTGAAAAGAATCATTTATCATTTTATTAATAGATTCATAAACAGCGAAACTATTATTAACAGAAGATTCCAATTTTTGAAGAGTAATATTATTAATATTATAATCATTCATTTTTAAATCATTATTTGTTGAATAAATTGATGCTGTATCAAGGTTACTATCATCTTTTTTAAGATCATATTTAAAATATAATGATTCATTAGTGCTTTTATATAGGGAATTTTTTTTTGTATTTTGTTGACTTTTCTTTTGTAATGATGCTTCTTCTGATTTTAATTTTCTAAATCTTTCCATGTAAATTAAATTATCATTTATTAAACCTTTTCTTAAATTTCTTAAAAGATTTACTTCATTTTGTAATAATTTTTTTTGATTTTGAATATTACTTAATTCATTTTTAAATTTATTAATTATTTCATTGCATTTACTTTGAGAGTCATATACTGATCTCGAACTATAGATTTATTTATTTATTAATATATTGATTCATCCAAATATTAAATTTTTTATTATATTTTTTGTATTGCAATATTATTATAGTATATATAAATCAATATATATATATATATAATTAAAAAAATTAGAAATATGTATATATATATCAATTATTAACATTATAAATTATATATAATTATATATATATATTTATTATTTATTTACTTTTCAGATTCTGATTTATTTGAATTAAGTTCTTTATTTAATTTATTAATTTCATTATTTAAATATTCAAAAGTAGAAAGTGAACATTGTTTTTGATTTTCTAAAAGTTCAAATTCATTTTGATACTTTGCTTCAATATCATATATATATGTATATTTTAATTCATCGAGATATCTAATATGAATTTCTTCTTGTAATCGTACAATTGTTGATTCTGCAATAATTCTTTCTTCTTTTTCTTTTTCATAATCTGCTTTTAAATCTTCATATTTTATTTGGAATAAATTATTTTCATTCTTATGATTATAATATATAATATATTATTATTATTATTATTATTATTATTATTATTATTATATATGAATAGAAGAAGATAAATTATTTAATTAATATATTTAATTCTTTTTAATATATAAATAATTATATATATGTTACTTCATATTTAAGTGCATCAAGCTTATAATCTTCTTCATATTTTTTAATTGTTTCGTTAGCTCTTGAAAGATTTTCTTTTAAGGCTTTTTTTTCTTCAAGTAAATTGTTAATCGTCTTTTCATAGGATTCATTTTTTTTAATTTCTTCTTCAATCTTTTCTTCATATTTTGCCATCATACTGGATTGTTCATCTCTTAAAAGATCATTTTCTGATATAAGTTGCTCATTTTTAACTTTTAATATGTAATATTCTTCATCTGAAAATTTTTTATTATCAGCAGAATAATTATGTTGATTTGGTTTTTGAACCATATCTTCTTCTTCTTCTACTTCTTCTAGAAGTGTTCCATTTTTCTCTTCAAATGATGGTACTTCTAAACTATTTAATTTTGAATCTGTTTCTTTATCACCTAATGAAAATCGATGTAATGCATTTTTATCTTGTAACACACTACAATGCTTTGCTGTACATTTCTTTCCTTTATCTTTAGATAAATCATTTTTATTTAATTTTTCAGGATCATCTATATCTAAATTATTAGTAGGTTCATTTAATTGAAGAAAATCATTTTCATTATTTTGATCTTGAATTACAATAAATTCATTTTCTGATTCATTATTCGATTCTAGAAAATCGTTTAAATTGTTTTTAACAGGTGAACTAATACCAAAATCGTTTTGAACATCTTCATCAATATTATATGTACAATTTATACATCGAATTTCCTTTTTTTTTTTTTTTTTTTTTTTTTTTTGTAAAATATAAAAAACAATATTATTTATATATAATTTATTATAAAAATTTAATATTATATATTTTATATTAATAAGTTTGAATATGTCATATTAATATAAAAAAATAATTGATAATTATGTATAATAAATAAATAAAAAAAAATATATATATATATATAAAATGTATATATTAAATTCATATATTATTTACATTGTTAACTAAAATATATGTTAAATTATCGATATATTTTCCACAACGTTGACATTTGAAACAACTAAAGTGTAATATCATATCATCTAAAATATATAAATAATATATACAATATAAAATTTAAGATTTTAATAATAAAGAAAATTTAAAAGATTTTATTATTAAAAAATATTGTTTAAAATTTTTATAAACCTGCTGTGATAGCTTCTCCTGTAATAGCTTTTCCACAAACATGACATTTATATCCACAATCTGAACATATAGGTTTATCTTCGCATAATAAAATATTTTGATCTGATATATCTATTAATTTATTACATTTCATACATCTAAAACAATCTGGATGCCAATAATCATTTTCAAAAGAAATAATATTTCTGATTAATTGAAATAGGTTAACAATATAAATTAACAGTAATAAAATTGTTAAACATAATTCATAGTGATAATATATTAAAATATAATTAAAACATTCAGGATATTATATTTATATTAATTAAAGATTGATTATTATATATATATATATATATAAAAGGATTATATTTATATTGTTTATTTATTATAAAAATAAATACCCAGATGATATTTCTTTTGAACATCCAGAACATGTAATGTCTCTTTCTGACATTAATTCTTTTTATATATATGAATTAGTGTATAAAAAAAAAAAGCTATATATTTAGTGTTATATATTTTATCGTTATCTATGTATTTAATATTACAAAAAAAATTTTTTTTCTATTAAATTTGATTTTTAAAATAAAAGTAAATATTTATATAAATATAAATATAAATAAAAAAATATGTATTATATTCATATCTTAAAAAATGTTAATTTTTTAACTTTTAATTATCAAAACATAATTTTTTAATTGAACAGTCAAATATCTAATGTATCTAATGTATAAAAAATATTATGTAAATATATTATTACTTTTCTTATTATGATAATTTTTTTTTATCATATATATATATTTATGTTTTATTAAAATATTTTTTTAATCATTTATTATTATTTAATCTTATTTCATAATATTTGTAATAAGAAAAAATAATTTCTTACATCTAAATATAGAAGTACTTTAAAAAGATTAAGTTTTATTAATTAATATAATTATTGTTACCGAAATTTAAATAAAATTTCATGTATATATAAAATAAAGAGATAAAATTTTTATATATTGCTTAATTATATATATTAATTATTATGACATATTAATATTAACACTTAATAATTAAAATATTACATCATCATATTTTAATAAAATATTATTAATATTTTTATTTTTATTATATTATAATATGAACTTTTCATTTTTTATTATAATCATGTATATTCATTTTTATTTATATAGCAGTATATTATTTATAATTAATAATAATTGTTTTTTTTTTTTTTAATTATATTTATAAAATTACAATGAAATTATAAAAATAATAATAACAGATGGTCTTATTATTTTAATCATAATTAGTTAAATTATTAATACTTTTGGAAGATACAGACATAATATGTTGAAATTGTAAAGCAGCTTGTTCACCAGTATCTTCATTTTCAATTTCAAAAGAATCATCTGATTCATAATTGATATCATTTTTTTCTGTAATTTCCTCCTAATAGTGTCAAATATATATAAATATAAATTTTAGAAAATTATTATATTTACTTTTTTATATATATATTTTTTTATTAGGGTATTTTTATTTAATTTAATATATCAAATTAAAATTTTTATTGATAATTACCGTATTTTCTTTATATGAATACTTATTTTTCCTCGTTGATTGTGAAATACTATCAAAAGATTTATTTAATTTTGAATTTCTTTTAGATTTACTTTCTAAATGATTAAGTGATGATGATATGGATTTACTTTTTGATTTATTAATATTTTTCTTTTTTAAATTATTCATTGAATTACTTAATTCAGAATTTGAGGATTTTGAGTTAAAAATTCTATTAGAGGATTCTGAATTTATGTATGAACTAGATTTATTTAAACTAACATTAGATTTTAAATTATTATTACTTCTTGTTGATTTTCTATGAGTATCTTCATTCGAAAAACTAACTTTATTTATTTTATTATTACTATTACTTATATCTCTTTGTGAATTAGATATTTTATTTTTACTAATATTATTTTGACTATTATTAGTATTATAGGTCATTTTATCATTATTATTTATATTTATATTACTTTTTTTAATATCTGTAGACTTTTTTATATTATCATTACTTTTATTTTTATTAATATTAATATTATTATTGCTTTTAATATTAGTAGATGTATTTATATTATTAGTATTAGAATTCAAATTAAGTGTATTTAGTGAGTTAGATACAGGTTTTTTAGTTTTTGATGATTTCATAGTGAAATTCTCAGGTGATAATGGCGAAAAATCTACAGATTAGTAGTATAAATATTGATTTTTATATACATAATCAATATAAAAATAAAAGTTAATAATAATTAATTTAATATATTAAATATAATTTTATATATATTTGAATTTATACTATTTATTTGATCAATCATTCGGGCTCTAGCATAATCATCAGTAGAATTTAAGCTTGGTTCACTTTTTGAATATATTTTCTCTTTACTTTTAAAAATTAATATATAATATTAATATTATAATTGTTATTATTATTATTATAAAAATAATTTATAAATTATTAATATATAAAAATTGTTACCTTGAACCATTTAATTTTTTCTTTGATGATGAAATTTTTTTATTAAGCTGTTATTATATAAATATATATTCAAGTTAAAAAATTTGTATTTATGAAAAATAAATTTTATTTATTGTTTATTTTATATAAACAAACATTAGAGTCAAGTTTTTCAGTTGATTTTCCATTATTATATTTGACTTTATAAACATTTGGATAATTACTATAAATTATATATAATTGATATTTTAATATATATATATATATGAATTTTTTAATACTTTTTATTTTTATATAATAATAATAATATATATTTATATTTTATGTTTACTCTGGATTATATAATCTTTTTGTGATTTCATCTATTTCAGTTGTTGTTTTTGGTGTATTTTGTTTATTAATAGAATCTAAATGCCTTTGTTTTGCCTAAAAAAAATAATAAATATGTAAGAAATATATTTATCATTTAAAAAAAAAATTTTTTTTTCAAAAAATATATATTTATTTATATACCCATTCATAATCATTAACATAATTTTTATACTATAAAAGTATGAATATGATTATATTATAATATATATAAATATTATTAATAAAATTAATATTATTTCATATTATATATCGATATATTCAATTGAAATTTTGATTGAATATATTTTAATATTATATATATATTTATGTATATATTAATTTACTCTTCTCATGTTAGGAGTATCAATATTAACATTTAGCTTAATATATTCTTTATAATTTTTATGTAATTCTTTTTTTCTCATATCTATAATTTTTTCATCATTTAATTTATTATTATTCTGTATAGTTAAATAAAATTGTTATTTAAAATAATATTAATAATAATATTTATAATAATATATAGATTTATGAATAAAATATATATATATATATATTTTTTTTTATTTTATTGTATCTTAATATAAATAAATAAAATAATAGTAAAAAAAAATCTTGATATATAAAATACCTCTTTAAAATCATTTTCTAGATTATTAAGTTCTTTTTGTAAATCTTCAAATGTTTTTCTTATTTGGTAATCTTTTTTATTTTTTATCGATTTTTTTTCTGATACATCATATAAATTATTTCCAGATGATGATAATTCTTTATGATATAAATATAAATTATAAATATATACATGCAATTTAAATTATTATTTATATTATATAAAATGAATAAATATACATATATATACATATATGTATATTTTGTTGCTATTATTATAAAATTTAAAAAATTAATATATATATCTAATTTAGTATAATATATGAAAAGTTACTATTATTATTATAAGATATATTATTGTAAGATGATGCTTTTGGTTTATTGGAAAGGTATTGAGTTTGATTATTAGCATTTCTTCTACGTAAATCTGCAATATTATTTTCACTTTTAAATTTCCATTTATTATTATTATTATTAAGTGTATTAAAGTCACGATTTCCAAAATCCAAATTATAAGAAGAAGTTGAGTAAATAAATGAATTATTTTTTTTTAATAAATTATTAATATTATTTTGACTTTTTCTTTTTTGTTTTTGATTTCTATTACTATTTTTTTCAGAATGACTAATAAAATTTCCATTTGTATCAAAAATATTTTTCGTAGGATCATATGGTGAATTAAATATATTTTTATTTAATACATTATATAATCTTTTTTCAAATTCATATCTATATATATTAGGATATGTTATAATTTTAAAGAATTATAATAAATATCAACAAATCAAATATATTTTTATAATATGATTAATAAATATAAATTTTTATGCTTTTTTTATTTAATAATATAAATTATAGTACAAATATTTAATATTACTGAAGAATGAAATATATATTAAGTGAATTATTTATATATAAAAATAAGGTATATATAATTACTTATACTGATCAATGCTTTTTTGTAATTCAGTTTTGAAATCATCTCCAATTTTAGTATTTACTAATGAATAATTTTTTTCTCCTTCATTGTTACCATTGTTAATCGTATTACTTTCTTTATCCATTTATTTTTTCTAAAATAATTAAATCATTAATATTTTTTTTGATAATATAGTTCAAGTAGGCTTTTTTTTTTATCTTTTTTTTTTTTTCATCCTTTTAAAAACATAACAAATAATTAAATACAAAACTTTAAAAACTTTAAAATTAAATTTTTAAAATTTTCCACATTTTTTTTATCTTTTTTTTTTTTTTAATAGAAAATAAAATGTACATTATTCAATATGTTTTTGCTATTGCTATTAAAAAGGCTAGAATTTTATATCAACATATTAAATAAGAATTTGAACCTTAACCATAAAAAAAAAAAAAAAAACAAAATAAAAATAAAAGATGCTATTTACCTTTTTATATTAAATGAAAAATTTTACAAGATTAAAATTAAAATAAATAAAGCAAAACAAAATATTTAATATTTAATAATATAGAAATTTATATAATTATCGTTCATATCGTCAAATGAAATATATATATACTTATATATTTATTTTAATTTTTATTTATTTATTTTAATTTATTTTAATATTAAATTATTTGTATATCTACATTTATTTATAATATCATAAATATTATAAATATAATTTTAATATGTATAATTATTATAATTATTGTTATTATTATTATTATTATTATTATTATTATTATTATTATTTTTATTATTTTTTTTATTTGTTTTTGTTTTATTTGCTTTAAAAATAAAATTAATAAAACTACTTCTAAAATTTTAAAAGAAAAATCAATAAATAACTCAAAAAGTAATATATATATAATACATTAATTTAAAAAAGGGAATAAGACAAAAATTAATGATAATAGTTAAAATTATTATTATTTTTAAAATGACCCTTGCTTCAATATTTGTTCATATAATACCTATATAATATTTTACATAAAAAAATTAATACATATATATATTTATATATATATTTTAAAATATACATAAGAATTATTTATTATAAATATTTATAATAAAAGTATATAAATATATATATATTTACCTGACTAATTTTGCTAGTATCATCTTTTTTATTACAATAACTTAACATTTCATCAACAATATTATACACTAAATTATAAGAAACCTGAGGGGCTAAATAGTATTTTATAAATATTATAATATTAAAATAATATATTATCAATCATAATAAAAAAAAAAAATTAAAATATTAATAAATTGAATAATGTATATATTTATATATTTATATTAATATTTATTTTAATTTAATATAATAAATAAAAATATCAGAAGAAAAAAATGTTTTTTTTTTATTTTTTATTTTTTATATTTTTACCATGAATAAAAGCTTGTTGTAATAACTGTGGTATAGTAGGTCTCTTTTTTGGTTCTCTTTGTAAACAAAGTTTCATAACTTCAAGTAAAGGACTTGATACAAAATCATTTATATTATATTTATTATTGTCATTATTTAATGAAGAACTTCGATCTTGTGAAGGTTCCATTAATTGAAATTGATTCCTGTCTGATGAGAAAGCAATTTGATATTTTACATTGACAATAGCCTTAAATTTTTTAAAGATAGTATTTTCTTTAAAAAATGGTGGTTTTCCATAAACCATTTGATACAATATACATCCTAATGACCATACATCACTTGCTCTACTTATCTTTATAAATATTATAATTTTAATTAATTAAGAGTAAGACTTTTTTTTTTTTTTAATTTAATTATTAGTTATAATTTATATATATATTATTTTACTTTAAAATCAGGTCTTTGGTCAGAATCAACATCTGCATTAAAATCAGAAATACTTTCAGGTGACATATAATTCACAGTACCTATTTTGATTTCATTTTATTATAATTAATAATTATTAAGTAAATGTATAAAATTAATAAATAAATATATATTTCAATATATTTTTTAAATTTTTATATTATTAATATTATAATTTTATTTTGAATAAATATTATATTTTTAATATATTACCAGTCTTAATGATATAAAAAATTTAAAATAAAAAATATTTATTTAATAATTTTTTTTTTTAAAAAAAAAGGAAAAGAAAAATTTTAATAATAGTTATATATATATGAGTGTAGAAATAATAATTTATTTTATTTTAAATATATATATATTAACCTGTGTTTCTCTATGAATATTTGTTGTATCATTAGGTATAGCTTTTGCAATACCAAAATCAATCTAAAAAATTAATAAAAAATGTTAATAAAATTAAAATTATAAAATGTAATTAAAATTTTATTTTTTATAATTAAATTTTTTTTTTTATTTTTATCAATAAATAAATGTTAAAATTTTAATAAAAACTTACTAATTTTAGTGCACCACCAACTAATAAAAAATTCTAATTATAAATGTAATTCATATAAATATTAAAAGTTAATAAAAAAAAGGTATCAAACATTAAATTAATAAATTAATATAAATATTTTTTAATAATATTTACTGCAGGCTTCAAATCTGAATGAATAATATTTTCCTCATGAATAGCATGAACTGCTTTGAGCATCTATAAATAAATAAATAAATAAATAAATAAATAAATAAATAAATAAATAAATAAATAAATAAATAAATAAATAAATAAATAAATAAATAAATAAATAAATAAATAAATAAATAAATAAATAAATAAATAAATAAATAAATAAATAAATAAATAAATAAATAAATAAATAAATAAATAAATAGAACGATACTATATGTTTATAATAACAAAATATATAAATGAAGAGTAAATTAATAAATTTATTACCTGTTCCCAATACATTTTTATTGAACTAATACTTATTTTCTTTCCTTCTTTTTGTAATAACCTTGCTAAATCAATTTCTCCACATTCCATAACCATATATATTGAATTAGTTTCCTGATTAATTTCTGAATCAACTAATTGTATTATTCTGGAATTATTCCTTAAATGATTTAGTAAATTTATTTCATTAATATATCCTTGAAATGCTGTTTTATCTGAACCATTAATATCAATTTTTTTTAATGCAAGAATTTTTCCATCTTGTGATAATACTTTATATACTTTACTTGTACCACCTCTACCAATTTGTTCTAATGACAAATACCTTTTATCATTACACTATATTTAAGTAAAATAAATAAAATTCATAAATAAAAATTATTAATATTTAAAAATTAATATTTATAAATATAAAAAAAATAATATATATATGCATATAAATATGAACATATGTATTTAAAATAATTATAAAATAATTTATAATAATATATAATAAACGAACCATAAAGATAGCACTTCCTTTTGAAAACAAAGAATAAATATATTGTATTACTGATCTTGGTATATTATCTAATCTCTATTAATAATAAGAATATTATTTTTTTTAAAATTTATTAATATATAATTATATTTAAATATGTAGTATAAATAATTCACATATAAAGAAATATTATAATATATTTTTATTAATAAAATTTTATAAAAAAATATTATAAATAAATAAATAAATAAATAAATAAATAAATAAATAAATAAATAAATAAATAAATAAATAAATAAATAAATAAATAAATAAATAAATAAATAAATAAATAAATAAATAAATAAATAAATAAATAAATAAATAAATAAATAAATAAATAAATAAATAAATAATCAATCAATTAATTAAATATATAATTATAAATTCATACTTGTTGGTTAATATTTATTTCATTTGGTATAGATAATGATTCTGGTATAACATCATTTAATGGCATTTCAAAACTATATGGTTCAACAAATTCTTCATTATTTCTTTGATTTTGCGTTATAATATAATTTGAACGAGGTTGTGAATGAGGCAGTGACTGAGGTAATGATTGAGGTAAATGAGAATAAGGTGTTGAATAAATAGGATTTGTTTCTTTTGTTATAGAAGAAGGATTGCTCATTACTAATGAACTCAATATATTTTGATTATTGTTGTAAATATTATTGTTATTATTCATATTTATATTCATATTTACATTATTATTATTATTATTATTATTATTATTATTGTTGTTGTTGTTGTTATTACTATTATTACTACTGTTACTTAGGATATTTGAATTATTTATAGTTCCTGAAGTAGTTAATGATGAAGTATTATTAGTTGTAGAAGAAGAATGAGATGAAAAATTCATATCATTGTTATTTATTTCCGAATCAAATTCCTTTTTAATAATGATATCTTTATTATTGAATTCTGAATCAAATGAGGTATTATTTGAATGTATATAGGATGATTGTATATTTTTTGATGATTGATTATTAAAATTTGAATAATTTGAAGGTATATTTGAATTTAATTCAATTTCTTTTTGATTATAATATAATTTTTTAGATGAATTATTATTAACTGATTCAATAGGTGACAATTTTGTAGAAAAGAGTGAATTAGCTTCAGATGATTTAACTCTATTTTGATATGGTGGTAAAGGGGTATTGAAATAATCCATATCTATATCATTTGGTATCTTTTGATAATTATCATTATTTTTTAATAATGATGAATGTTCTTCATTAATTGAATGTAATAGAGATTTTGAATTTTTTATTGCTGAACCATTTGATAGATTAGGTGTAACATTATTATCTAACTTTGATGAATATTTATTGTCATTGTTATTTAATGATGAAAAAGAATATTGTGAAGGTATAGGTGTTTCAGTACTGTAAATATGTTCTGTAGAATAAGGTGTACTATTATAAAATTTCATTGATTTGTTACTTTCTGTCATTAAATTGAAATCAAAATGTTTTTCAGGTGTTTTAGATAATGGATAATTGGGTATATTTTTTTGATATTGTAAATCTATTACATAAATATTAAGTATTAAATTTATTATATTTATATAATTATTTATTATTTGAAATTCAATTATTATTATTATTATTATTATTATTATTATTATTATTATTATTATTATTATTATTATTATTATTAATTAATTAATTAATTATTCTTAAATTTTTTTTACTTACGATTGTCAATTTCATTTCTATATTTTAATTTCTTTTCTTTATCTTTTTCTATTGATAAGGTTGCAGAAGCTATAAGTTTTGATGATATATCATCTACAAATTTTTTATCATTAATATCAAAATTTGAAGATAATACATTTTCTTTTTTTATTTTTTGTGAATTAAATGAATCAAATGATTCATTCTTATTTTTATTTTTATTTGAAAAAATAGTATTAAGTATATCATCACTTCTTGAATTTTTCATTGCTGAATAATTTAATGAATCTGTTGCTAAAGAATCTTTTTTCCCTTCAGAAAATGCATATTTTTTTGAGAGAGTATCTTTATTAGGCAGTATTGAATTAGGAAGGGTTGTATTTAAAGATGGTGTTATATATGATGAACTAACAGAAGATAAATTCTTTGTAGATTCAGTTCTATTTTTTGAAAATAATTTATCCAAATCATTCAAACTTTGATTTTCTTTTAGTAATGAATTTTCATCTAAATATTCTGATGTGGATGTTAAAGGCTTATTATCAATATGATTATTGGAATATTTATAATTTTCTTTATATTGATTAGATATATGAGAATTATTAAACTTTTGAATTAATTTGTCACTATAAAGATTTTTCCATTTATAAGAATTATATTTTTGTTGTAATTCATCATCATTACTATTATTACTATTAATACTGTTATCCTTATTAATAATATTTTGTGGTGGTGATATTAACATATCTGCATTTGAATTACTTGCTAAGTCAGATGAATTTTTAATAATGTCAATTTTTAAATTTTCATAATCATTTTTATTATCATTGTCACTGTTATTATTATAATTATTATTATTATTATTATTATTATTATTATTATTATTGTTGTTGTTGTTGTTGTTGTTGGTATTACTATTATTATTATTATTATTATCATTATTGTTATCATTACTATTATTACTTTTGCCGTTATTTTTAATAATATTTGATATATCGTTTTTTAATGAAATTCTATCACTAAAATATGATTTTGAATATATTACATTTTTATTATCTTCAGTAAGTATATTTTGTTCTGAACTTAAAAATGATATTTCTTCTTCTATCTTATCAGATAGCTAATAGTATTAAAAAAAAAAAAAAATTAATTTGTAAATATATTTCAAGATAAAAAAAAATAATTATAAAATAAAATTATAATTACTTACATCACGTAATTCTTTGGTTATTTTTATTTATATCAATTATATTTAATTATTTAAAAGAATAATTTAATTATTTATATAAAAAATTATTAGTATAATAATATTAATAATAAAAAAAATATATTTTATAATTTATAATAATTACTTTTATATTGTTCCTAATAATATTATTTAGTTTTAAAATATAAAATGGACATATATATATAAAAGAAAGAAAGAAAAATTAAATTTAGTTTCAATAAATTTATATATTTATAAAAAAATTTAATTTTTAAGATTAAAAAAAAAAAAAATATCAATATACTTTATAATCTTGGTCAGATTTATTTTCATTATTAATATTTATAGCCTTGTTATAATTTTTCTCATTTATTTCATTATCTTTAGTCAAATTATTATTATCATTATTTAATTCATAATGAAATTTTTCATCTTTTTTATTTGAGAGATTTTGAATAATATTTAATTTTAATTTTAAAGATATTTCTGGTTGTGCTCCATAATCCATTCCTTTAGATAAGATATTTTTTGCTTCTTCATAATTACCTAATATAACATTGAAATGAGAAATATAAATAAGCATATGAATATAATTTTTTTTTTCTCATTAAATTATTATTATTTATTTATAAGAAAAATTAATATATATTATATTTCAAATCATTATACCTTGACTTTGTTCAAATTCCGCCCATTCCAAATAAAATTGTGCATTTTTCCTTCCTATTTTATGTTTTGTTAAAAACTTAAAACAATTCTGTATTGATTTCGTTTCATCCTTTGCTCGTCTATAATAGTAATATTAATAAATATAAAGTATTACAGAATGAAAATAATAATTTTAATAATCAATATTATATTATATAAAATAAAATGAAAATTAAGATTATTATATAGAATATTA
The DNA here is from genome assembly GCA_002104895.1 of Anaeromyces robustus. Classification (NCBI taxonomy): domain Eukaryota; kingdom Fungi; phylum Neocallimastigomycota; class Neocallimastigomycetes; order Neocallimastigales; family Neocallimastigaceae; genus Anaeromyces; species Anaeromyces robustus. The sequence continues at coordinate 259,346 of MCFG01000005.1, read as the reverse complement.
AAGAATTACATTAATAAATGAATAAATTCCAACCAGACGTCAAGTAATAATTGGTCTTCTTTATATTGCTCTGGTACACTTTTAGAAGAAAAATTTTCAAATAATGTTTTCAAACGTTTTATATCTTCTTCTGTTTCTGAATGCTTTTTTACATAATTCTTAATTTTTTGCCAATTTTGATGAATATCATCAATTTTTTGTTTTTTCAATTTATTTTGATTAATAATTGGTTTTCTTTTTCGAATTAATGAACTATTAATATTATTATTGTTGTCGTTATCGGTATTATTGTTATTGAAAGAATTACTTTTAGATGAAAAATGATAGGAATAATTATTATTCTCTTTAGGGGTATTAACATCAATAGGACTTAATATTGCAGTTGTATTTGTTTTATTATTATTATTATTATTATTATTATTTATTTTTTGATAATAATTTGAAATTAGTTCTTGATTTGAAATTTGAAATTTACTTTTGGGAAAAGATTTCGATATTTCTCTTTTTTCATCCAAAAGAGAACTGTAGGATATTCTTTCATTCTCCATCATATAATATTTTTTTTTCAATTTTAATAAATTAATATATAAAGTATATTAAATAAATGTGTATTAATAAATATTTATGTAAAAAAGAGTTAAATATTGTCTCTTTATATTTATCCAAAATGGTTAAAAAATATTTAAAATTCCTTATTATTTTTTCTTTCTTTTTTTTGTATATAAATATTTATTATTATTTTTCTAATAGATTGATGGAAAATGAATATGGAAATGTGTTGGAAGTATTTTTTTTTCCTTTTTCTTTTTTCTTAAATTGAATATAAAAATATAAAAAATACATTATATTAAATAAATAATCGTTTTATAACTCCTGATTATTATTCTTTCGATTTTTACTTAAATATTTTAATCAATTAAATTAATTATTATTACTTTTATATATTTAATTATTGATGATATAATTACATATTCATTATATTAAAGATAAAAATTATAAAATCTTTAGATGTATCCAAAAAAAAAACAAACTAATTATAATAATTTTTCAATTTCATTCTTTATTTTTAATAAAGAAATTTTAAGGTTTTAAAACAATTCTTTTAACGTAACATATATTTTTAGTTATTTACTATTCTTAATTATTATTATATTATTTAATTAGTCATAAATTTTTTAAAAATTAAAATGGATGATAAATTTAATTAATATGAATAAAGAAAATAATCAGTTTTACATAAATCTTTACATAAATTATTAAAAAAAAAGGACAACAATAAAATTTTATTTCTTTATCATAATTATGGTATATCATATGACCAATTTTTTAAATTAAATAAATGAATAAATAAATAAATTAAATAAATAAATTTAATAAATGAATAAATAAATAAATAAACAACAAAAATATAGATTAACTATCAATTATATATTAGTCTTTTTTTTAAAAAAATAAAAATAAATACAGCTTAATAAATTTTTTTTTATTTTTTTATTTTTTTTATTTATTATAATTTTTTTTTTCCATTTTTTTTTATTTTTTTATTTTTTTATTTTTTAATTTTTTTACACTTTTAAAAATATAGAAGTTCTTAGGATTAATTTTTAAATGTGTTTTATTATAAATGATGGATCAACCACAAATTATCCAGAAGCACCGTGGAAAGAATCACAACCAGAAGTTGTTGAAAGTATGATATAATATTAATGTTTTTTTTTTTTTTTTTTTCTTAGTTATTTTTTTTTTATATATATTACTTATTACATTTTTAATGTAATAATTATTAAAAAAAATTTTTTTTTCTAATTTATTAAGCTTTAGTAAAAGAATTATTTTTTAAACATATATTTATTTTTACTCAATATTTCTTTTTTTTTATTGTATATAATAATAATAATAATAATAATAATAATAATAATAATAATAATAATAATAATATATATATATATATATATAAATTATATAATATGAATAGAATGGTTAACTCATATGAACATTAAAAAATTACCAGTCAATTATAAGCTTTTTTCCAAGATTGAAAAATCAATGACAAAAGCTACAAAAATTAAAACAAATTTATATGGTGTAAATAAACATAAAATATTTTATGAATTTTAATATTAATATATAAAATGAATATTAGTTTATTAAATTAACTATTCATTTTAAATATAAATGATAAATTATTAAATTAATCTATTCTTAATTATATATACATAAATATATATATATAATCCATTTTCATATCATTATAATTTATTATCTATTTAAATATAAAATTTTTTAAAATTTTGGGTATATATATGCTTTATTTTATTTTATTTTATTTTATTTTATTTTATTTTATATTTTCTTTCTTTCTTTTTATTTTTTTCCCCATTTTTTATTTAAAATACAAAGCATCCTTCTGGTAATTATTTTGAGACTCCAATCGAAGCAAAAGTTCATATTAATTATTTATTAGGAAAAACAAATATATGTCATTGTATATATTGTAAACCTTCTAATGCTATATATATGAAACAAAATAAAAGAAAATTTGAAGATGATGAATTCGAAAATACCTCAATTAAAAACAGTAAATTACCATTAAAAAAAGCATGGAATCATTATAAAAATAGACAGTCAGCAATAAATGTTGATAATAAAGCAGAGGAATGGAAATGGTATAATGGATATCGTGAAAATGAAATTATATGGGCACCGATTTTTGAAGATGAAAAAAATACTTCATCTCATTCCATATTTTGGACATTTCAAATTGTTAAACGTTTATCAAATCTTGAACTAGCGGATACTTCAACTTTTGATAAATTAGTATCCTTAGAAAAAGTAATAAAATTTGTATCCAACAGTATTATTAAACCATCTACTAAAGTTAATTTAAGTAGTATTTTAAAGGAAATTCCAAAAGAAGAATTAAAACATACTAATTCTAATGTTTGGAATAAACCAAATATTTTATTAAATAATATTTTTAATAGTAATGGTGATGAATCAAATGATAATAATACGAAAGAAATGGAAATTGATAATAATAATAATAATAATAATAATAAAACTTCAACAGAAAATATAGATGCAGATCTTCAAAAGACAATTGATAGGAAAAAAAAGGATAAAGAAAATTTAATGACACTTTTAAGTGGAACATATGATGATGACGATGATGACGATGATGATGCAGATTTTGTATTAAGTGATGAAGGAGATGAATATTATACAGATGATTCAGAAGATCTTATACGTAAACCACCATCTGATTCTGGTTCAGAAGTTTCAGTAGGATCTGTTTTAAATGATACCCAAAATAATTCTGTTCAACAAGTAGAATCCTTAGGATATATTTGTAGACAACTTCCTCTTCAAAATATATCCATTGAACAATCACAAGATGAAGATGATATAGAAAATGAAAATAAAAATAAGAAAACGAAAGTTTCATATACTTATTATTTTATACCTTTTAAAATCATTATTCCATTTTTAATGTATGATCCTTGTTCAAAAAATAATATTTTATGGAATAGAGCTGTAATGCAAGCTATTGATTTATCTTCTTCTTTTTCAATTCCGTTGAATAAAATTTCATCACCATGGAATACTAATTCATCATCATCATCATCTTCTTCTTCTTCATCATCTTCTCAATCTCCATCTACTATGAATAAACAATCCAATTTAAAAATTACTAATACTGAAACAAATTTATCATCTCAAAATAAAAAAGAAACAAGAACATCATTAGAATATTTCCGATTTGGAGCAGAACAACTTTTTATAGGTGATTTATTACGTCTTGATCTTTCAAATAATAGAACTACTAGATGGATAAAAACTGTAAATAATTATGAAAGAGTTGATAAACATGAATATTTAGAAGTTACTAATATAGTAGAAATAAGAAGTAAAGCTAGATCCATGGCAACTATAGAAATTACTGGAAAAATATATTTTAATGTTTTTGCAGAGAAAATAGAAAATAATAATAATAATAATAATAATAATAATAATAATAATAATAATGAAAATACAAAAATCACTTCTAAAAAGGAAACGTATTCACCAACATCTTCACCTTCTATTTCTTCTTCAGCTGCTATTTCAACATCAAATAATAATAATAATAATAATTTATCAACCATGTCTTCTTCATCTTCATTTTCATCACTTTTTATACCTGAATTTTCAGATATTTTATGGATATGTTCTGGTGAAATTAGAACAGTTCATTTAGATGAAATTTGTGGACGATATTATGTAAATTGTCCAACATTAGAACGTAAGATGAGAATTAGTTCAGAACAAGCATGGGATAAAGATAATTCCGTATTTGGAAGTAATAAACATGAATTATTAATATTAGAACGTGAAAATAGAATGCGTCAAAAAGATAAACAATAACAATACAATACAAAACAAACCTATAATACATATAAATAATACAAATAATACTAAATAATAATAATAAAATAAACAAATAAAATATATATATTATATTATATATTATATATTATATTAATTTATATTTATTTTATTAAACATTTTTCCATTTTACAAAATTTATTTATTGTTCAACTTTTTTTTTTTTTTTTTTTTCTATTTTACTAAATATATATATTAATACTTTATAATATCCTTCATATTTATATATATGAATTATTTTTTTTTAAACTTATGTATATATATACATAAATAATCGTATATAAAGAATAATTTTATTCAATAAATTATTTATAATGTAAATAAAATAATAATTAACAAATAAATAAATAAATAAAAATAAAAATAAAAATAAAAAGAATTTTCATTATATTATTTAATATAAAATAATATAATATATGATTATAAAAAATAAATTAATATATATAATCTTATATTATTTCTTTATCACAAATTTCCAAAACTGGCTCATCCATCCTTTCTTTTCTCAAATAATAAGAAGTTAGTATAATAATTAGATAATAATAACTTTTTATTTTTTATTATAATTACTTATAAATAATAGTAAAAAATATAAATATTAAATAAAATTAACATCTGTATGAAATCATATAAAATATATATATATATTTACATAATTATACAATAACTTTATGGTGATAAGTTGATTAACTTTTTTTTTATACTTTTAATGATTAATATTTTAATTTTTTTAAAAAAAATTGTACTTAAATAATATCTACATTAAAAAAAAGTTTTATAAATTTCTATTTAACAATTATCTTTATATAAATTACTTTAATAATAAAAGATGTTTACAATTAAAAATAATTTCTTTTATACTTTATCATTTAAAAATTGATTTGACAATATATTACGATATAATGATAAAGATTACTAATACTTAAAACAAAAATGTATTTAAAATATTATAATCTATACAAAACTATAATGAAAATATATTATTTAATAATTCATCACTTAACTCTAATTTCTTATCTTCTGAAAAATTTAAAAGAGGAACTTCTTTTTCTTTCGAAAATAAATGATAACTTACAGATTCATGTATTCCAAAGACACACCCACAACTTAAAACATTCACCAGTTATACGCGAAAAAAAAAAAAAAAAAAAACACTCCCAGATTGAACATAATCTAATAAAAAGAATAAAATAAAATTACTTTCTTAATTAAAAATACCATAAAATTTTTTCTTCTGATAAATTTATTTATATTAAATATATTATATATTACTATTAATTATATAGAATTTTCTTTTAATTCTCTCTATCCACAAGTAATAAGAAATCAAAATCAATATTTAGTAATAAATACCATTTTAGATTTCTTTGCAAAATTTTGTATTTGTTAAAAATTAATATAATAATAAATATATTTTTTAACTATTAACATATGAAAATAAAAAAAAAAAAATAAAGTTGTACAAAAGTTATATAATAAAAATAACAAAATGAAATATTATAAAATATATAAAATATAATAAAATATTATAAAATATAATAATATTATATATATATATATTTAATATCCTTTTATTATTTTATTACTAATATTATTTAAACTATTTAAATTTATTTAATGTATTAAAGTCATTTTTCATTTTTTAATTACAAATTGTAAAAAATTTTTTTGGTAAAAATATTTAGGATAACAAATAAATTATACATAATGTATTATATATATTATATTACATTACATATATTATATTTTATTACATATATTATATATATTATATTATATATATTATTTTATTTTGTATTATATGTTATACAAAAAAGAAAAAACTATCATTATAATCATAAGATAAAAAAAAATTTTTTTAAATATAATGATCATGATAATATAATAATATTTATTATTTAAAGAAAAAGAGAAATGGTATATAAAATTTTCAAGAATTAATATTTATAAATCATATATTATAATATATTATAATATATTTATAATATTAAGTGCATATTCTTTTTTTCTTGTAAATCGTATATATTATAATATTATTATATTAAAATAAATTAATAATTAAATATTAAGAAGTACAGAATTAAAAAAAAAAATTATATATTGAATTTCTCAATTTTTGTTTTTATATGTAAAATTAACATATCATCATATTTATATTGCGGTTATTTTTAATATTATATTTTTAATATATTATTTATATTATAATAAGAAATTTTTTTATATCATTTTTTAATATATTATGTAATAAATATAAACAATTATTATTAATATTAATTTATTAATTATTATTTAATTTTTTTATTAATAAGTGAACAAATAATTAAAAAATTAATTTGTGTGGTTTTAATTACTTTTCATTCTAAAAAAGAGATAATACGGCTTTTATATTATATATCAGGTCTTCAGATATTTCAATAATAAATAAATAAATAAATAAATAAATAAATAAATAAATAATTAAATAATAAATAAATAAATAAATAATAAATAAATAAATAAATAATAAATAAATAAATGAATAAATAATAAAAATAAATGATAAATAAATGAATAAATAAAAAATAAATAAATAAAAAATAAATATTAATTAAAAAATAAATAAATGAACACCAATTTAAATAAATAAATTATATAAATAAATAAATAAATAAATAAATAAATAAATAAATAAATAAATAAAATGATTTAATTATTATAATCAATTTATTTTATACTTAAAATGGTATATAAAATTATATAATAGTTAAATACAAAAGATATCGTAACTATATTAAATATATTAAATATAATAGTTAAATACAAAAGATATCGTTACTATATTAAATATATTAAAAAATGCTACACAAAATAATTATTAATTAATTAATTATTATAATGTATATTTATAATAATATATTATATAATGTATTGATAATATATTAAAAAACCAAAATTTTATTGATATTTATTTCAATGAATAAACGAATAATCATTTTAACTTAATTATTATCTAATAAATTTATAAATTATATTAATAAAACTATATTAATATATAATATATATTAATAATTAAAATTTTATTATTAATTATAAGTTATAAAATAATTGATTCTTCTTATTTATTATTATTTTTATTATTATTATTTATAATATTTATATTTAAAATTATTCATTTTTTTTTATATATTATTATAATAAAATCCATAATCTTATTTATTATTATTCTATAATAATATATTATTTTATATATTATTAATTATTATTTTATTATCCATTCAATATTATCAATTCTAAATTATTAATTATTAATTATAAATTAGATATATTGGAATGATCTTTTCCATTACTTTTAATTATATGATTTATTAAATATATATAATATATTTATGAATATATTATATTACATATAATTAATAATTCAACTTTATTTTTTTTTTTTAATAATTATTATAAATAATTATCCTTTTTTATTCTTATAAATAAAATAATAATTATTTCTTGTCATTGATAAAAAAAAATAGCATTTATATTTCTTTATTATATAAAAAAAAATTTTTTTTTTTATTCAATAATATAAAAAAAAAAGTAAACCATATTTTTAATACTGTATTTACAAAATAAAATAGAGAAATTAAAAAACAAATCAATATAATGTATTAATAATTAATAATTAATAATTAAAATAATCAATAAGAATATAAAACTTTTTTTTTTTTTAAAAAAAAAAACCCAATAGTAACTCGTTTAGAAAAGTGAAAATAAATTAAAAATAGCAAAGAAAAAATTGTATAATAATAAATACATATATTATATTAAAAGCATAAAAATTATTTTAAATTTATTACTATAAATAATAATAATAATAATAATAAAAACATCTGTTTCATAATATATATTGAGTTTTTTACTTTTTATATGTTTTTCCAAAACAAATAATTAATTAGTAAATATATAAAAAGAAACAATTTTATCAATTTTTTATTAATATTTAATTAAATCAAATAAATTCAAAATGAATTTTTAATAAAACTAATTCATAAGTTTTTTGTTATATTCTAAATGCATAAATAATAAATCTTCACATATATTTATAAAAAATATAATAATATAATCATATAATCATATAATCATATAATAATATAGTATATCATTCATTAATATAATCATTTATATATTCATTGATATATATTCATTGATATATTGTGTAATATATAATTTTTTTTTTTTAAAAAAAAACGTATATATTAACTATTATTTATTCATATTTGCATTTACATATTGTTGAGCAATCCTATAATATAAATATTATAAATAATTTATTTAGTGTAAAAATATTAAAATATATTAAAAAGAATAAAACAAAATGAGCGTCGAAAAAAATTCATTAACCATACCAGTCAGTCACTTGTCAGCAAGTATTAATAATGATAATGACTCAGAATGTGATACAGGTACCAGTAATGTTAACAAATCTGTTTCATTTATTGATATGTCAGGTAATATTACAAACAGATATAGTTCAACAGATTGTTATGATGAAGATGACGATGATGGAGATAATACTTCTCTTTTAAAAAGAAAAGGTACTGGTTCAACATTAGATAGTAAGATAGATAGAAAAACAACTTCGTCTTCTTCTGGAAGCAGGTTAGGTTCATATTTAAGAAAATCAACATCTTCTGCTGGATTAAGTGCTGGTATAAGTATGAGAATACGAAATTCATTTAATATTGTAGGAAGAAATAAAACTTTAAAAAAATTATTAGATACCAAGACAGTGTAAGTACTATAATATTAAGCTAGACTTAAATATATAATTTATATTATTATTATTATTACTATTATTATTACTATTATTACTATTATTACTATTATTATAATTATTACTACTATTATTATTATTACTATTATTATTATTATTATAAATGAAAAAAATAATAAATGATAAATATATTTAGTAATAAAATAAAATAAAAAAAATTTATAGTAAAATGAAACAAAGCAAAATAAAATTTTTTAGAGAATAATTTTAATAATAATTTTTTAAACTATTATATATATATAATTAAACTTAAATTATAGTGGATTTGCAGGTGGTGTTACACTTTTAATTAATGGAATATTAGGTCCTGGTTTAATTCCAACACCACAAATATTTAGTGATTCTGGATTTATTATACCAACACTAACATTTATATTTTTTGCTGTTTTTTCAACAGTTTGTGCACAATTTATTGTTGAAGCTATGCAAAGTATACCCGGAAATAAACATTTTCAAGTAAATAATTATAATATAAAATTAATAAATTTTTATTAATATGTATAAATTTTTATTAATTTATTTTTTATTATTTATTTATTTATTTACATAATTTTTTTTTTTTTTTAAATTATTTCATCAATTTATATTAATATAAAAGGGTACAGTTGAGTTTTCTACTTTAATCAATTTTTACTTTGGTAAAAAAATGCATTTTTTTGGTCAAGTAATTTTATATTTAGCACTTCAATCAGCAAATATATCATCAATTATTTATTCAGCACAGACAATGGATAATTTTATTATTAATTTTTTTAAATCATCATGTGGTGTAACTGTTGATATAAATAAATATGATTCAAGTAAAAATTTTCTGAATAATGCTAAATCTATATTTAGTAAATATTGTGTAAATGAAATGGCAAAAGAAAATAGTCCATTTGGTGATCAATTTATGCTTATAACTCTTGGTTATGTTGTAAGTATTTATTATTAAAATAAATTTTAAATATCAATTAACTTTTTTAATATTAAAATATTTTTTTTAATCATCTAATATTTGTATAATTTATATAATTTATATAATTTATATAAAAGATAACATTTGTTTGTATATTTCCAGTTGGTTTTATGAAGCTTCAAGATAATATAAATTTGCAAGTTAGTAAGTATCATTTCCTTATAATAATAATAACTAACTATCTAACTAACTAACTAACTAACTAACTAAATAAATAAATAAATAATAAAATGCTTGTATTAATAAAAAATTTTTTTATTTATTATGAAATAAATTAAATAAATAAATAGTTTCTTTTCTCATTACTATGGGTATTTTTGTTATATGGGTAATTTTATTTTATCTTCGTGGATTTAATTTAGATTATGTTCCATTAATAAATACCAATTTTAAAGAAGTTGTTGGTGTTGTAATGTTTAATTTTGCGTTTGTGACGACTATCCCAAGTTGGATTAATATCAAAGTAATTAATGATTATATTTATTTATTTATTTATCTATTTATTTATTTATTTATTTATTTTAATTTTATAAATATATATATATATAAATTCAATTAATAATAATGTAATTTTAAATTAAATTAATATTTATAAAATATTTAATATTATATTAAAGAAAAAAGAAGTAAGTGTTCAAAAATCATTATGGACTTCTACTATTACTTCAGTAATTATATATATTATTGTTGGTTACACAGGTATATAAACTTTCAATTTTTAAAATTACTTTTTAATTTTTAATTATTAATTATAATTTAGTTATACAAATATTATGTTGTTAATTTTATTTATAGAATACTAAAAAATAATATTTATTATATTTTTGAATTTCTTTATATTATAATATTTTATTTATTTTTTCATTATAATAATTATGATATTAATTTAAAATTATATTATTAATTATTAATTATATTATAACATTAAAGCTGCAATAACTTTTAAACCAGAAGGAACTTTAAATATTTTATCACAATTAAGTTCATTAAATTTTATAGGTAGAATTACTTCATATATATTTTCAATTGCTATTTTAATGGTTTCCATTCCTGTATTTTCAATTATTGTTCGTAATAACTTAGTTCAAAATAAAATTTGTGGTCACAAAACTGCAACTTTCTTTTCTCATATTTTACCATGGATTTGTGTATTACCTTTCCAAACTGGTACATTTATTAATGAAGTTATTAATTGGAGTTCATTATTCTTTGTATCCACTGCCAATTTTATTATTCCAATTATTATCTATTTAAAATGTTTAAAATTTAAAAATAATAATAATGCTAAACGTTATTTCACTCCTAGACAACGTGAAATATTGAAAACTATTCATTGGTCTTCAAAAACAATTCAAGGATTTATTGATGCATATCCAACCATGTCAAATGAAAAAATTTCAATATATAAAAAAAAGAATGATGATGATGATGATGATAATAATGATGATGATTATAATAATAATAATAATAATAATAATAATAATAATGATAATAGTGAATTAAAATCACCAGAAGTACCAAGTATTTATCTCTCAGCCCCATCATCTGATGAAGCAAAACCACAAAATATATATAGTGGTAAAAATAAAAATAAAAATGAAAGTAATAATGAAGAAGAAGAGGATGAGAATAATGATGATAATAATACCAGTAAAATTACACTAGAAAATTATAAACAATTTTTACCACCTCCACCAGCTGCAGCAACAGGTAAAACCCGTTCTTCATCAAATCGTATATCCTTTGGTACAAGATATAGTATTTTACCCACTCATCCTTTATTTATATCAAATTATTATAAAGGTATACCATCATGGATACCTTTTAAACCTAAAACATTTGCTAAATTATGTTTAACTATTATTGTTATAATAATTGTTTCAGTGATTGGATTAAATATATATCAAGTTTTAGATAATCATGGCTTAGTAAATGATTTATTAAATAGATTTAATATTGGTGGCAATTCTTATGCTTTAGATAATAATAATAATAATGAAATGCTTAATCATGGAAATGATTTTAATAATGGAAATATAAATAATTCACCTTTTAATCCAGATACATTTTCTCAAAATACAACTATAATACCAATTTCAAATTCCACACCAGATGATATCATAGAAAAAGAAAAAGATAATAAGGATAAAAATGAAAATATTAATAATAGTGGTTATGCTGATATTGATAAACCATATCATGACGATGATGATGATGATGACGACGATGATGATGACGACAATGACAATGATGATAATAATAATTATGATAATAATGATAATAATTATGAAGAAATAAGAGGAAATGAAGAAGATAAAGAACATGGAAGACATGGTAGTGGATTCTTTAGAGGCAATGATGGAGGCGATTATGAAGGTGGTGGTGAAGGTGATGAAGGTGGTAAAGGTGATGAAGGTGATAATGAAAATTATGATAGAAATGATGATCATGATCATGACCATGGTGATGACGATGATGATGATTAAAAATCCAATTTAATTGAGGGTTAATTATTAATTAAATATTAAAATTATTTCAATTAAATATTAAAAATATTTCAATTAAATATTAAAATATCAATATATATATTTAATATATATATATAAAATACCAATATATTATTACATACCAATATAATATAATACCTTTTTAGCTATTTTTTTTTTATTATTATTTCAATTTTTTTTTTTTTTTTCATTTCTTGTTTATTTCTTTTCTTTTCTTTTTCTTTTTTCTTTTTAGATTTTATATATAGTGATAAATGAATAAATGATATAAGACAGGATACTAATTTAATAATAATAAACAAAATAATAATATATAATTGTAATAATAATAAGAATCTATTATAATTAACAAATCTATTATAATATAATAATAATACTAATAATAATACTAATAATAATACTAATACTTAATAATAATAATACTAATAATAATAATAATAATAATAATAATTAAAAGAAATAATATTATAATAAATTTATTTATTTAATTTATAGATAATTTATTCTAATATTATGATAATATTTAAAAGATTTTATCTTAAATTATCAATTATCAACTTTATCCTTTATATATAAAAATTTTTTATTTTTAATTATCTATTGTATATATTAATGTTTTAATTTCTATTATAAAATAATAAAAAAAAACCTTAATAAAAATAAATAATAATAATATATAAAATAATTAAAAAATAATAATAATATATATAAAAAATAAAATAATTAAAGTAAATTTTTAAAAAAGAATATTTATGTAAGAGAAATAAATTTCTCTATATTTATATAATGTTATAACAATAACAATTATAAATAAATAAATAAATAAATAAATATAAAAATATTAAAAACATAAATGTAAAAAAAAAAAAAAAGGTAATAATATAATAATATTAAGTTATCAAATAAAAAAAAAAAAGGAAAGAAGAAAAGAAATGAAATGAAAAGAGAAGAAAAGAAAAGAAAGATAAAAAAAAAAAAAATAAAATAAATTAATTTAAAACAAAAAAAGTTTTCATTAATTTTTTATTGAATATTAAAATTATTAAAAAAAAAAAAAAAAAAGATAGCTAATAAATATATTTAAATATTTATTATATTTATTTATATTTATTATACTATATATCTTATATATATAATATATCAAAATCAAATCTATAAACAAACAAAAAAAAATTTTTTAATCATAAAATGACTTATTAATTTTTGATTAAATTATCACCAATTTATATATTATTTTTTTTTTTATAGACTTATCATGTGATTTTTCACATGAATGTATCGGAATTAAATTCCCTGCCTTACCTTTTCGGCGTCGACGCCCTTGGTATATTCATATATTTTACATTTGTACTTAAACCCTAACGCTAACTTAATAACGGGTCCAGTCTACAAGCCCCACATATGAATAGTAGTCACCAAGGAAACCGCCCAATAATTTAGAGCCGCACCCCACATTATTAGACTTAAAATCTACTCATATACTTATATTATTTAATGAGGCGTGAGTAGCTACGCCTCAAATACTATACCTGTGCACTACCTTGCCACAGTGTAAAACCCGTGAAGGAGAAAACCACTTTGCTTGGGGTAGATGCGGTGTCGATCCAGAAGCCTTATGTATACTAAGGAAACGCCTTAACAACCAGGATAGAAACTGGTCGACTATATATTATTGATACAATATTCCCTTATATACACATTATTTCTAAACCCATATTTTTAAATGTAATGATATGGATCCATTATGGCTACTAATTAGGCTCAGTTCTACCTGCTTCTATTACTATGTTGGTTGTCTCTGGTTCGAACCTTACTCTTTACCTTTCGGAATAATATTATTTATTTAATTAATAATAAATATATTCACTCAATTATTAGATAATAATTTACTTAAATTAATAATATGTATTCATTGAAATAAATTTATTTAAATATTAATTTATTATTCACTTAATTAATATAATAATTTATCTAGTTCTTAATATTATATTTATTTAATTAAAATAATAATTAAATAATTATATAATTCTTATTTTAAATAATTTGCCCAATCATGTAATAATTTAGAATAGATTTTTGAATATATAAATTCATGTATTTTATTTTATTTGACTCTTTGAGTCGATATTAACAATCAATTAATAATAAATAAAATATAAATATCAACCATAAATAAATGAACAAATATATATTATATAAATGAATCTACTAATTAATTAAGTGAATAATCAATAGTGTTATAAATAATTTAATATATTATATTATTATTTATTATTAATTTCCTACAATAACCTAGTGGTCACTCCAAAACTTTACAATAATCTTACCTGCTGTTTTGTAACTTCCTTGGAATGCCAAAGTTCTCCTTAAGAAAAAACACGGGTTATTCTGCTAAATCGGACGAAGAAATAGAGATGAATCAAGAAGATTCAGTTCAACAATTAAGAATAGAAGCCTCACAAGCCTGCAATTCCTTAGCTGAAGGGCTTGAACAATTAAGTAATGAGACTTCCCAAGCTTGCTCAAATATTATGTCTGGAGTAAATCAAGGCTTCGTCTCAAAGGATGATTTGCAATGTTACCATCAAGAGGTAATGAAACAATTTCAATCCTACGAGCGTGCTAATAATGAGATAATGAACTCTTTAGAATCTCTGAAAAAGGCTACTCTCTACTTTAAGCGCGAACTTACACAAAGAGAGAGACTTTATCCTGGTGCTACGGCTTCTACTAGCGAACAACCAACTCCTGTAGCTACCACTTCTGCTCCTCAAGCTACTTTCGATGATAACGCTTCTACTACTACCAGGTTTGACGTAGACAACGACGTTATCATGAGAACAGCTTTTCCCTATACTGTTGCTCAGGTACCGGAACCTGGTCTTTTTTACGGCGATATCTCCGAAATTGAACTATTCTGTCAACTTTGCGGAGATACATTCAAAACTTATCCTTGTAAGTTATGGCCCGAAGAAGCAAAAATCAACTTCGTTCAGTCTAGGTTGCGTGGAGCTGCAAGAAGTTGGTATCAAACAAAATATCCTATTGGTACTATTCCATCCTCTTTATGGACCCTTCTAGAAGAATTAAAAAGAGCCTTTCCTGATGTCGTTTGTTAAATGAGGGTAGTTTTGGTTTAATAATGGTCAGGTCAAGATGTTTAATTAATAACAAAATAACTAATTAAACAAATATATAATTAATAGGCAAATTTATTTATTAATACACAATAAATTAATTAATTAAAAGAACACTTTTTTAAAATAATTAAGTTTTATAATAATATTTTTTATTAATAATTAATTAAGAAAAGTTTAAATAATAATTAGATTATTAAGTCATTAATTCTAAGTTATTTAGTTAATAATCTTACAAAGATTAAAAGGAATTGTAATTTCAATCCTTATTTATACTTTTTCTAAATCTAATAATTACTAATACATTTAATTATTATAATCTATTGATAATATATTTATACATGTATAATTTTAAATAAAATATATGAATAAAATAATATTGATAAAAATCTAACTATATAAAACTAATATAAAACTATATAAACTATTAATAAATTTAATGATAAGAATTTATAATCTAAGATTTAGATTTATAACTATTCTAATTATTTAACTAGTTAACTATTTAATTATTTTAATTGTTTAGTATACTATTTAATTATTTATCTATATATTAATTATTTTTATCTTTGGATTTTTATAATCTTTTCTGTATAATTAATTCTAGATAAAATGGGATATTTTTAATTATTTAAGATCTTAAGTAAATTTTAAATCTTTTTGAGATTTTTAGAATTCTAAGAATTTCTGTAAATTAATATAATAATCAACTATTCTAATTTTTATAAAAATAATTAACAATTATTATAATATATTATATAAATTATTATTATTATTCTAATTAATATTTTATAAATTATTTGAAGGCGTTTTCTGTATATCTGAATGATTATTATTATTATAAATTATAATATAATTATTGAAATAAAAAGATTTTATCTATATAAAATATTATAATTATTTATTTATGGATCCTTGTAAATATTTAATTATATTTTTATATTGTATAAACCTTTAAAGTCCAATATCTCGCCAACCAGTGGTCCAAATGGGCTGAAATTCAGATATGTTGTAGCTCTTGAGCAGAGCTTCTCAATGAGCATAAAATCAAGCGGAAATCTTCAATATTTGCCAAGTTATCGTTATTTTTCTTCTGATTATTTTTATTAATATCTTAAGGGTTAAATTAAGTTGATTAATATTTATTTAATTTGTCCAAACCCTTTACAATATCAATTTAAATACTTTTTAATATTTGTTTATTTTATTGAAAATCGAATTTTAAGTGATTTAGTCAATAACGAAATTTAAATGTAATTGATCTATTAGTGAATTTCAATTTTAAATCCACTAATATTCGCGACAATTTAATATATAATAAATATAATTAAATTAATAATTGTAACGAAACTCAGAATTAGTAAAATAGTAACCATGGTCTAGTGGTCAGACACTAGAACCATCAGGCCGAACCTCTCGGGTTCGACTCTCACTCTTTCCAATTTTGGAAAAATTTTATTTTAAAAATTTATTATCAAAATTTTCTACACTTTTCCTTGTTGTAGAAATTACTCGAATTTAATCGATAAAATCTTATCGATTAAATTCTAAAAGATTCTAGTTTTTCTTTTTATTTTAAATTTTATTTATCCGAGATTCATTTTAAATCAAAAAATCTAAGTTTCTAGAACTTTTAATACTTTTTACAAACGAAAACTATTTTTCCGTAAAAAGTATAAATACGTGTAAAATTTCGACAAAAGAAATATTTTTTCTTCGCGTTTTTATTAACTAGTTAAATAAGTAATTCGAAATATTACACTAACTAATTAATAAATTATTATATTTTAAATTTAATAAAAATTAATAAAACATTTTATTATAAAACATATTTTTAATTAACTGTGTCTTTTATCTTTCTTAGATCTTTCGTGTTGTCCATTATTTCGAGTTACTCAAGCTTGCGGGCCTGTTGCTAATAAACTCCACTCTATCATTACAATAAAAACGCCACTAAATTAGAAAAACAAGCAATACCTCCGCAAGTAAGCTACCGCCTGTATTAGTAAGCCACCTTCCTTTTTAGAAAACAATCCACTTCTTAGTTAGGTCGCTACTCCCCAATTTTTATATTAAAATCAAAGAAAAATTAGCTATCCATTTGGAAATACCATTTTAGTAAACCAGATCAATCTTAGAAATAAAATAACTTAAAACAATCCGTTAAAGAAAATAACCCTTTGAAAATCAATTCAAGAAACAAATAACCTAACCCTATAAATTATATAAGTGAACAAAATATAATAATTTAAATAAATCCATAATTAAGTGAACCAAAATTTAAGAACTAAATAAATCAATTAGGAAATCTAAGTGAATAAAACCCAAGGTTAAATAAATCAAATATATAAGTGAACAAATAAATATTAATTAAATAAATTAATATAATAATTAAGTGAACATTTTTACAAGTAAGTAAAAAAAAAAAAAAAAAAAAAAAAAATAATAATAATAATTAATAAATTCCTTGCTTGAAATAGTAGCAAGAAAACCTTGTGTAATAAAGATTTTTGTGTGTAACTTTTAAAAACAAGGAATTTATAGATAATAATCCTTGTTTTTATCGTCCCTTTTACTCTTTATAAAATTTCTTATATTCGCATTGGCCCTCGCTGGTAGGCAGAGGCGTAAGTCCTACATTCAGCTCCGGTAGGTTGATAAACCGAAAGAACAGCAGTGCGAAACAAAGAATAATAAAAAAGAGTAAATATTATAGTCGTTATTATTATTATAGGTAAATAAGTGTTATTAAAATATACTAAGAGCGTATAGAGCTCATATACAGAGTTAGGAGATTAGTCTTCTTTAGTGCTGCATTCGACAAATAGATTTGGTTCTAGACTAGGTAAAACTCCAGCGAGAGGACAGTCACCGTAGTCTATTTATATAGGAAAACGGTTCTAGGTCTGCAGCAACTCTGGCGAACAAGGAACTCCAGTCACCGAAGGCTGTAGGTTGGTCGCGAAGGTAAAACGACCCTAAAATATATAGTTTTTAATTTTATTTCGAGGTCTAGTATATACCTCTTGTTAAGTAACTTCTGCCGGTTTTTCTATAGTTGTAAGGCAAAAGAAGTAAAAATTAAAATATTTACCTATAAACTATCCCAAAGACTTTAAAATTCGAAATCTCTTATTATAAATAAGGAAAGTCTTAATTGAAATTCCTTCAGCACTTATTTTTAAATCAACTTCTTATCTACGTATTGACCCTCGCTGGTAGGCATAGATGTAAGACCTGCATTCAGCTCTTCGGTTGATAAACTGAATGAACAGCAATACGGAAAAGAAGTATTTAAAAATATTTAAAATTATATATCAATTAATTCAGAAGCTTATTTATAATATTTAATCCAATAAATTATAACTCTCTAAGCAAACTCAAAGCACTTTTATAAAATTAACTATTGTGGGAACACTTATAATCAAAACTTTAAAACGTATTCTTAACATATTTATATAAATTCAAAAATAATAATACATAATGGAAGAAGAAAACTTCAATAATATTAATCCAATTTTTAAAGACGGATTTGCAGGAGACCGTCGTTACTTTAAAGGTTTTCTAGCCAAAATGGAACTTATTTTTATGTTACAGCCCGATAAGTTCGAAGAAGATCCAATCAAGGTTGCCTACATTATATCCAGACTCTACGGTTCAGCAATGAACTGGGCCGCAACCCTGATAGAAAACAATGATCCTTGCCTCAACGACTACGACGCTTTCATATCCAAAATTAAAGCTACCTTCGGAAGCTATGATTCCACATTCATAGCAAACCAAAAACTTAAAACGATCAGGCAAAAACGTTTAGGAGACGTCGGAAGCTACATTATGGAATTCAACAAATACGCCGACGAATCATCCTGGAACGAGGAAGCTAAAATGGATGCTTTTCTCTCAGGCCTAAACGATCAGATAGCTACTCGAATATTGGAAATGTTTCCTGGTCCTCAATCTCTCTTCTCCATGCAAACAATAGCTTCAAGAATCGATTGTCGACTCTCTACCCATCGACAATTTTTTAACCCTCAAAGTCGTTTTAATAATAATAACAGCAAAAATTATAATAATTCCAATAAAAGCAAGGAACCCTTCTCTAACACAAAACAATCAACTTTCAGATTTCGTGAACCATTAAGTAACGAAGAAAAAGAAAGAAGAAGAAAAGAAAACCTTTGTGCTTACTGTGGATCAAAAAACCATCAAGTCAACAATTGCCCTTTGAAGAATAAAGTAAATGAAGATAACAATAAACCCTCTTCCAGCAATGCTTTTATCTCTAATCCAGAATTTAAACCAAAACCAAGACCTAGACTCTCTGATGACCCATCTTTGAATGCTCCAGTTGTCGAATTCAATCTACAAACTCCAAACTCTTCCTGCAACGTTAAGTTACTGATTGATTCAGGTTCTCAATTAAATCTTATGGATATTCACTTTGCTAAAGAAAACAATATTCCTTTCGATACAAATTCTACTTTACCTGCCGTTTCTGGAGTAGCCGGAAATCAAAAATTTTCGGTAAAACTTTTCCCATCACGTTGAAATATAAAAATCACCTTTGCAAAACAGAATTCTATATCGTTGATTTACCCCCATATTGTGGTATTCTTGGAATAGATTGGCTTGCAACCCACAATCCCTCTATCAATTTTACAACTAAAGAAATAGGCTTCAACTCAAACTATTGTCTTTCAAATTGTCTGACACTTTCAAACTCATTTGTAGCAAACTCAAAAAATAAAAAATCTGATAAATCTAGTAAACCTCATTCTAAAAATAATCATTATATTGAAAATCCCTCTGTCAATAAATCTTCTTGTAATACTTCTTGTTCCCACTCTGAACGTACAAAATCAATTAATTCTCAACATTTGAAAAATAATATCAAATCTACTCATGCCTCTAATTCTTGTGTATTTCCTAGTAAATATTCCTGTAATTCTGTTAATCTTAGAAAAAATTCTTGCAATTCTGTTAATTTTAGAAAAAATTCTTGTAATCCTGTCAATCCTAGAAAAAATTCTTGTAACTCTGTTAATCCTGATAATAACCTTTACAATGCTGTTAATCTTAGTAATGATTCTTTTAACAATAATTCCTGTAACAATTCAAAATTTAGTAATCAATCTGTTTCCTCTGATATTCCTAATTCTGGTTTAAAATCAAATACTCAAAATCAACATACTCAATACAGCAATCTTTCAAAACCAAATAATTCAATCTTCTCGAAGGAGAGTGTGAATGATGATAATAAATCAAAGTCAAATTTTTGCTCAAAATCAAATAAACATTCTACGTGTCAAAATTTTTTTCTACCAAATCCAAAAGAAATTATTAACAACTCTTCATTCTTTGCAATCAGTAAATCAAAATCAATTAAATACAAAAGAAAACTAAACAACAAATTTAAAGAATTTAAAACTGATGCATACCTCCCTTATGAAGACAAACCACCTGAAAATTTACCCTGCTACGTTGTGAAAAATAAATCAAAATGAAAAAAGAAAATTTATAAAATGAATCTCAACTATTAAATCTATCCTATTAATATTCTTATTAACTATTAATATCACTATAATAAATTTAAATATTATTTACTTTATTAATATCAAATTTATTTTATTACTATAGTCAAAATATATTTATACCTAGTTTAAAATTTAGTTAGTTTTATTACTATTAAAATATTATAACTTTATTAATATCAATATTCATGTAATTATATTATTAATATCATGTAATTTTATTATTAATATCATGTAATTTTATTATTAATATCATGTAATTCTCTATTATTATTATCAAAATTTTTATCATTATATAAATTCGAAATTTTACACAAAAATAATTTATAAATATTAATAAAATTTTTATGGTATAGTTTAGCCTAATTTTGAGATTCGTCTGGTATCCGAATCCTAGAGGAGGACCATGTAACGAAACTCAGAATTAGTAAAATAGTAACCATGGTCTAGTGGTCAGACACTAGAACCATCAGGCCGAACCTCTCGGGTTCGACTCTCACTCTTTCCAATTTTGGAAAAATTTTATTTTAAAAATTTATTATCAAAATTTTCTACACTTTTCCTTGTTGTAGAAATTACTCGAATTTAATCGATAAAATCTTATCGATTAAATTCTAAAAGATTCTAGTTTTTCTTTTTATTTTAAATTTTATTTATCCGAGATTCATTTTAAATCAAAAAATCTAAGTTTCTAGAACTTTTAATACTTTTTACAAACGAAAACTATTTTTCCGTAAAAAGTATAAATACGTGTAAAATTTCGACAAAAGAAATATTTTTTCTTCGCGTTTTTATTAACTAGTTAAATAAGTAATTCGAAATATTACACTAACTAATTAATAAATTATTATATTTTAAATTTAATAAAAATTAATAAAACATTTTATTATAAAACATATTTTTAATTAACTGTGTCTTTTATCTTTCTTAGATCTTTCGTGTTGTCCATTATTTCGAGTTACTCAAGCTTGCGGGCCTGTTGCTAATAAACTCCACTCTATCATTACAATAAAAACGCCACTAAATTAGAAAAACAAGCAATACCTCCGCAAGT
This sequence comes from Anaeromyces robustus, assembly GCA_002104895.1. Taxonomy (NCBI): domain Eukaryota; kingdom Fungi; phylum Neocallimastigomycota; class Neocallimastigomycetes; order Neocallimastigales; family Neocallimastigaceae; genus Anaeromyces; species Anaeromyces robustus. The sequence goes on along the minus strand of MCFG01000005.1, from coordinate 236,933 downwards.
AAGCTACCGCCTGTATTAGTAAGCCACCTTCCTTTTTAGAAAACAATCCACTTCTTAGTTAGGTCGCTACTCCCCAATTTTTATATTAAAATCAAAGAAAAATTAGCTATCCATTTGGAAATACCACTTTAGTAAACCAGACCAATCTTAGAAAAAAAAAAAAAAAAAAAAAAAAAAAAAAAAAAAAAAATAACTTAAAACAATCCGTTAAAGAAAATAACTCTTTGAAAATCAACTCAAGAAACAAATAACCTAACCCTATAAATTATATAAGTGAACAAAATATAATAATTTAAATAAATCCATAATTAAGTGAACCAAAATTTAAGAACTAAATAAATCAATTAGGAAATCTAAGTGAATAAAACCCAAGGTTAAATAAACCAAATATATAAGTGAACAAATAAATATTAATTAAATAAATTAATATAATAATTAAGTGAACATTTTTACAAGTAAGTAAAAAAAAAAAAAAAAAAAAAAAAAAAAAAAAAAAAAAAAAAAAAAAAAAAAAAAAAAAAATAATAATAATAATTAATAAATTCCTTGCTTGAAATAGTAGCAAGAAAACCTTGTGTAATAAAGATTTTTGTGTGTAACTTTTAAAAACAAGGAATTTATAGATAATAATCCTTGTTTTTATCGTCCCTTTTACTCTTTATAAAATTTCTTATATTCGCATTGGCCCTCGCTGGTAGGCAGAGGCGTAAGTCCTACATTCAGCTCCGGTAGGTTGATAAACCGAAAGAACAGCAGTGCGAAACAAAGAATAATAAAAAAGAGTAAATATTATAGTCGTTATTATTATTATAGGTAAATAAGTGTTATTAAAATATACTAGGAGCGTATAGAGCTCATATACAGAGTTAGGAGATTAGTCTTCTTTAGTGCTGCATTCGACAAATAGATTTGGTTCTAGACTAGGTAAAACTCCAGCGAGAGGACAGTCACCGTAGTCTATTTATATAGGAAAACGGTTCTAGGTCTGCAGCAACTCTGGCGAACAAGGAACTCCAGTCACCGAAGGCTGTAGGTTGGTCGCGAAGGTAAAACGACCCTAAAATATATAGTTTTTAATTTTATTTCGAGGTCTAGTATATACCTCTTGTTAAGTAACTTCTGCCGGTTTTTCTATAGTTGTAAGGCAAAAGAAGTGAAAATTAAAATATTTACCTATAAACTATCCCAAAGACTTTAAAATTCGAAATCTCTTATTATAAATAAGGAAAGTCTTAATTGAAATTCCTTCAGCACTTATTTTTAAATCAACTTCTTATCTACGTATTGACCCTCGCTGGTAGGCATAGATGTAAGACCTGCATTCAGCTCTTTGGTTGATAAACTGAATGAACAGCAATACGGAAAAGAAGTATTTAAAAATATTTAAAATTATATATCAATTAATTCAGAAGCTTATTTATAATATTTAATCCAATAAATTATAACTCTCTAAGCAAACTCAAAGCACTTTTATAAAATTAACTATTGTGGGAACACTTATAATCAAAACTTTAAAACGTATTCTTAACATATTTATATAAATTCAAAAATAATAATACATAATGGAAGAAGAAAACTTCAATAATATTAATCCAATTTTTAAAGACGGATTTGCAGGAGACCGTCGTTACTTTAAAGGTTTTCTAGCCAAAATGGAACTTATTTTTATGTTACAGCCCGATAAGTTCGAAGAAGATCCAATCAAGGTTGCCTATATTATATCCAGACTCTACGGTTCAGCAATGAACTGGGCCGCAACCCTGATAGAAAACAATGATCCTTGCCTCAACGACTACGACGCTTTCATATCCAAAATTAAAGCTACCTTCGGAAGCTATGATTCCACATTCATAGCAAACCAAAAACTTAAAACGATCAGGCAAAAACGTTTAGGAGACGTCGGAAGCTACATTATGGAATTCAACAAATACGCCGACGAATCATCCTGGAACGAGGAAGCTAAAATGGATGCTTTTCTCTCAGGCCTAAACGATCAGATAGCTACTCGAATATTGGAAATGTTTCCTGGTCCTCAATCTCTCTTCTCCATGCAAACAATAGCTTCAAGAATCGATTGTCGACTCTCTACCCATCGACAATTTTTTAACCCTCAAAGTCGTTTTAATAATAATAACAGCAAAAATTATAATAATTCCAATAAAAGCAAGGAACCCTTCTCTAACACAAAACAATCAACTTTCAGATTTCGTGAACCATTAAGTAACGAAGAAAAAGAAAGAAGAAGAAAAGAAAACCTTTGTGCTTACTGTGGATCAAAAAACCATCAAGTCAACAATTGCCCTTTGAAGAATAAAGTAAATGAAGATAACAATAAACCCTCTTCCAGCAATGCTTTTATCTCTAATCCAGAATTTAAACCAAAACCAAGACCTAGACTCTCTGATGACCCATCTTTGAATGCTCCAGTTGTCGAATTCAATCTACAAACTCCAAACTCTTCCTGCAACGTTAAGTTACTGATTGATTCAGGTTCTCAATTAAATCTTATGGATATTCACTTTGCTAAAGAAAACAATATTCCTTTCGATACAAATTCTACTTTACCTGCCGTTTCTGGAGTAGCCGGAAATCAAAAAATTTTCGGTAAAACTTTTCCCATCACGTTGAAATATAAAAATCACCTTTGCAAAACAGAATTCTATATCGTTGATTTACCCCCATATTGTGGTATTCTTGGAATAGATTGGCTTGCAACCCACAATCCCTCTATCAATTTTACAACTAAAGAAATAGGCTTCAACTCAAACTATTGTCTTTCAAATTGTCTGACACTTTCAAACTCATTTGTAGCAAACTCAAAAAATAAAAAATCTGATAAATCTAGTAAACCTCATTCTAAAAATAATCATTATATTGAAAATCCCTCTGTCAATAAATCTTCTTGTAATACTTCTTGTTCCCACTCTGAACGTACAAAATCAATTAATTCTCAACATTTGAAAAATAATATCAAATCTACTCATGCCTCTAATTCTTGTGTATTTCCTAGTAAATATTCCTGTAATTCTGTTAATCTTAGAAAAAATTCTTGCAATTCTGTTAATTTTAGAAAAAATTCTTGTAATCCTGTCAATCCTAGAAAAAATTCTTGTAACTCTGTTAATCCTGATAATAACCTTTACAATGCTGTTAATCTTAGTAATGATTCTTTTAACAATAATTCCTGTAACAATTCAAAATTTAGTAATCAATCTGTTTCCTCTGATATTCCTAATTCTGGTTTAAAATCAAATACTCAAAATCAACATACTCAATACAGCAATCTTTCAAAACCAAATAATTCAATCTTCTCGAAGGAGAGTGTGAATGATGATAATAAATCAAAGTCAAATTTTTGCTCAAAATCAAATAAACATTCTACGTGTCAAAATTTTTTTCTACCAAATCCAAAAGAAATTATTAACAACTCTTCATTCTTTGCAATCAGTAAATCAAAATCAATTAAATACAAAAGAAAACTAAACAACAAATTTAAAGAATTTAAAACTGATGCATACCTCCCTTATGAAGACAAACCACCTGAAAATTTACCCTGCTACGTTGTGAAAAATAAATCAAAATGAAAAAAGAAAATTTATAAAATGAATCTCAACTATTAAATCTATCCTATTAATATTCTTATTAACTATTAATATCACTATAATAAATTTAAATATTATTTACTTTATTAATATCAAATTTATTTTATTACTATAGTCAAAATATATTTATACCTAGTTTAAAATTTAGTTAGTTTTATTACTATTAAAATATTATAACTTTATTAATATCAATATTCATGTAATTATATTATTAATATCATGTAATTTTATTATTAATATCATGTAATTTTATTATTAATATCATGTAATTCTCTATTATTATTATCAAAATTTTTATCATTATATAAATTCGAAATTTTACACAAAAATAATTTATAAATATTAATAAAATTTTTATGGTATAGTTTAGCCTAATTTTGAGATTCGTCTGGTATCCGAATCCTAGAGGAGGACCATGTAACGAAACTCAGAATTAGTAAAATAGTAACCATGGTCTAGTGGTCAGACACTAGAACCATCAGGCCGAACCTCTCGGGTTCGACTCTCACTCTTTCCAATTTTGGAAAAATTTTATTTTAAAAATTTATTATCAAAATTTTCTACACTTTTCCTTGTTGTAGAAATTACTCGAATTTAATCGATAAAATCTTATCGATTAAATTCTAAAAGATTCTAGTTTTTCTTTTTATTTTAAATTTTATTTATCCGAGATTCATTTTAAATCAAAAAATCTAAGTTTCTAGAACTTTTAATACTTTTTACAAACGAAAACTATTTTTCCGTAAAAAGTATAAATACGTGTAAAATTTCGACAAAAGAAATATTTTTTCTTCGCGTTTTTATTAACTAGTTAAATAAGTAATTCGAAATATTACACTAACTAATTAATAAATTATTATATTTTAAATTTAATAAAAATTAATAAAACATTTTATTATAAAACATATTTTTAATTAACTGTGTCTTTTATCTTTCTTAGATCTTTCGTGTTGTCCATTATTTCGAGTTACTCAAGCTTGCGGGCCTGTTGCTAATAAACTCCACTCTATCATTACAATAAAAACGCCACTAAATTAGAAAAACAAGCAATACCTCCGCAAGTAAGCTACCGCCTGTATTAGTAAGCCACCTTCCTTTTTAGAAAACAATCCACTTCTTAGTTAGGTCGCTACTCCCCAATTTTTATATTAAAATCAAAGAAAAATTAGCTATCCATTTGGAAATACCACTTTAGTAAACCAGACCAATCTTAGAAAAAAAAAAAAAAAAAAAAAAAAAAAAAAAAAATAACTTAAAACAATCCGTTAAAGAAAATAACTCTTTGAAAATCAACTCAAGAAACAAATAACCTAACCCTATAAATTATATAAGTGAACAAAATATAATAATTTAAATAAATCCATAATTAAGTGAACCAAAATTTAAGAACTAAATAAATCAATTAGGAAATCTAAGTGAATAAAACCCAAGGTTAAATAAACCAAATATATAAGTGAACAAATAAATATTAATTAAATAAATTAATATAATAATTAAGTGAACATTTTTACAAGTAAGTAAAAAAAAAAAAAAAAAAAAAAAAAAAAAAAAAAAAAAAAAAAAAAAAAAAAAATAATAATAATAATTAATAAATTCCTTGCTTGAAATAGTAGCAAGAAAACCTTGTGTAATAAAGATTTTTGTGTGTAACTTTTAAAAACAAGGAATTTATAGATAATAATCCTTGTTTTTATCGTCCCTTTTACTCTTTATAAAATTTCTTATATTCGCATTGGCCCTCGCTGGTAGGCAGAGGCGTAAGTCCTACATTCAGCTCCGGTAGGTTGATAAACCGAAAGAACAGCAGTGCGAAACAAAGAATAATAAAAAAGAGTAAATATTATAGTCGTTATTATTATTATAGGTAAATAAGTGTTATTAAAATATACTAGGAGCGTATAGAGCTCATATACAGAGTTAGGAGATTAGTCTTCTTTAGTGCTGCATTCGACAAATAGATTTGGTTCTAGACTAGGTAAAACTCCAGCGAGAGGACAGTCACCGTAGTCTATTTATATAGGAAAACGGTTCTAGGTCTGCAGCAACTCTGGCGAACAAGGAACTCCAGTCACCGAAGGCTGTAGGTTGGTCGCGAAGGTAAAACGACCCTAAAATATATAGTTTTTAATTTTATTTCGAGGTCTAGTATATACCTCTTGTTAAGTAACTTCTGCCGGTTTTTCTATAGTTGTAAGGCAAAAGAAGTGAAAATTAAAATATTTACCTATAAACTATCCCAAAGACTTTAAAATTCGAAATCTCTTATTATAAATAAGGAAAGTCTTAATTGAAATTCCTTCAGCACTTATTTTTAAATCAACTTCTTATCTACGTATTGACCCTCGCTGGTAGGCATAGATGTAAGACCTGCATTCAGCTCTTTGGTTGATAAACTGAATGAACAGCAATACGGAAAAGAAGTATTTAAAAATATTTAAAATTATATATCAATTAATTCAGAAGCTTATTTATAATATTTAATCCAATAAATTATAACTCTCTAAGCAAACTCAAAGCACTTTTATAAAATTAACTATTGTGGGAACACTTATAATCAAAACTTTAAAACGTATTCTTAACATATTTATATAAATTCAAAAATAATAATACATAATGGAAGAAGAAAACTTCAATAATATTAATCCAATTTTTAAAGACGGATTTGCAGGAGACCGTCGTTACTTTAAAGGTTTTCTAGCCAAAATGGAACTTATTTTTATGTTACAGCCCGATAAGTTCGAAGAAGATCCAATCAAGGTTGCCTATATTATATCCAGACTCTACGGTTCAGCAATGAACTGGGCCGCAACCCTGATAGAAAACAATGATCCTTGCCTCAACGACTACGACGCTTTCATATCCAAAATTAAAGCTACCTTCGGAAGCTATGATTCCACATTCATAGCAAACCAAAAACTTAAAACGATCAGGCAAAAACGTTTAGGAGACGTCGGAAGCTACATTATGGAATTCAACAAATACGCCGACGAATCATCCTGGAACGAGGAAGCTAAAATGGATGCTTTTCTCTCAGGCCTAAACGATCAGATAGCTACTCGAATATTGGAAATGTTTCCTGGTCCTCAATCTCTCTTCTCCATGCAAACAATAGCTTCAAGAATCGATTGTCGACTCTCTACCCATCGACAATTTTTTAACCCTCAAAGTCGTTTTAATAATAATAACAGCAAAAATTATAATAATTCCAATAAAAGCAAGGAACCCTTCTCTAACACAAAACAATCAACTTTCAGATTTCGTGAACCATTAAGTAACGAAGAAAAAGAAAGAAGAAGAAAAGAAAACCTTTGTGCTTACTGTGGATCAAAAAACCATCAAGTCAACAATTGCCCTTTGAAGAATAAAGTAAATGAAGATAACAATAAACCCTCTTCCAGCAATGCTTTTATCTCTAATCCAGAATTTAAACCAAAACCAAGACCTAGACTCTCTGATGACCCATCTTTGAATGCTCCAGTTGTCGAATTCAATCTACAAACTCCAAACTCTTCCTGCAACGTTAAGTTACTGATTGATTCAGGTTCTCAATTAAATCTTATGGATATTCACTTTGCTAAAGAAAACAATATTCCTTTCGATACAAATTCTACTTTACCTGCCGTTTCTGGAGTAGCCGGAAATCAAAAAATTTTCGGTAAAACTTTTCCCATCACGTTGAAATATAAAAATCACCTTTGCAAAACAGAATTCTATATCGTTGATTTACCCCCATATTGTGGTATTCTTGGAATAGATTGGCTTGCAACCCACAATCCCTCTATCAATTTTACAACTAAAGAAATAGGCTTCAACTCAAACTATTGTCTTTCAAATTGTCTGACACTTTCAAACTCATTTGTAGCAAACTCAAAAAATAAAAAATCTGATAAATCTAGTAAACCTCATTCTAAAAATAATCATTATATTGAAAATCCCTCTGTCAATAAATCTTCTTGTAATACTTCTTGTTCCCACTCTGAACGTACAAAATCAATTAATTCTCAACATTTGAAAAATAATATCAAATCTACTCATGCCTCTAATTCTTGTGTATTTCCTAGTAAATATTCCTGTAATTCTGTTAATCTTAGAAAAAATTCTTGCAATTCTGTTAATTTTAGAAAAAATTCTTGTAATCCTGTCAATCCTAGAAAAAATTCTTGTAACTCTGTTAATCCTGATAATAACCTTTACAATGCTGTTAATCTTAGTAATGATTCTTTTAACAATAATTCCTGTAACAATTCAAAATTTAGTAATCAATCTGTTTCCTCTGATATTCCTAATTCTGGTTTAAAATCAAATACTCAAAATCAACATACTCAATACAGCAATCTTTCAAAACCAAATAATTCAATCTTCTCGAAGGAGAGTGTGAATGATGATAATAAATCAAAGTCAAATTTTTGCTCAAAATCAAATAAACATTCTACGTGTCAAAATTTTTTTCTACCAAATCCAAAAGAAATTATTAACAACTCTTCATTCTTTGCAATCAGTAAATCAAAATCAATTAAATACAAAAGAAAACTAAACAACAAATTTAAAGAATTTAAAACTGATGCATACCTCCCTTATGAAGACAAACCACCTGAAAATTTACCCTGCTACGTTGTGAAAAATAAATCAAAATGAAAAAAGAAAATTTATAAAATGAATCTCAACTATTAAATCTATCCTATTAATATTCTTATTAACTATTAATATCACTATAATAAATTTAAATATTATTTACTTTATTAATATCAAATTTATTTTATTACTATAGTCAAAATATATTTATACCTAGTTTAAAATTTAGTTAGTTTTATTACTATTAAAATATTATAACTTTATTAATATCAATATTCATGTAATTATATTATTAATATCATGTAATTTTATTATTAATATCATGTAATTTTATTATTAATATCATGTAATTCTCTATTATTATTATCAAAATTTTTATCATTATATAAATTCGAAATTTTACACAAAAATAATTTATAAATATTAATAAAATTTTTATGGTATAGTTTAGCCTAATTTTGAGATTCGTCTGGTATCCGAATCCTAGAGGAGGACCATGTAACGAAACTCAGAATTAGTAAAATAGTAACCATGGTCTAGTGGTCAGACACTAGAACCATCAGGCCGAACCTCTCGGGTTCGACTCTCACTCTTTCCAATTTTGGAAAAATTTTATTTTAAAAATTTATTATCAAAATTTTCTACACTTTTCCTTGTTGTAGAAATTACTCGAATTTAATCGATAAAATCTTATCGATTAAATTCTAAAAGATTCTAGTTTTTCTTTTTATTTTAAATTTTATTTATCCGAGATTCATTTTAAATCAAAAAATCTAAGTTTCTAGAACTTTTAATACTTTTTACAAACGAAAACTATTTTTCCGTAAAAAGTATAAATACGTGTAAAATTTCGACAAAAGAAATATTTTTTCTTCGCGTTTTTATTAACTAGTTAAATAAGTAATTCGAAATATTACACTAACTAATTAATAAATTATTATATTTTAAATTTAATAAAAATTAATAAAACATTTTATTATAAAACATATTTTTAATTAACTGTGTCTTTTATCTTTCTTAGATCTTTCGTGTTGTCCATTATTTCGAGTTACTCAAGCTTGCGGGCCTGTTGCTAATAAACTCCACTCTATCATTACACCAATATAAAGCATAATTACGGAAAAATCAATGAGTATATTGATGAATTCCGTAAGTTAACTGCTGATTTAGCTTGGCCTGAAGAACCTTTAGCTTTATTCTTTTATAAAGGTCTTCATCCTAAATACAAGGATGAAATAAACAAAATGGAAAAGTTTCCTGAGAAGCTCGAAGAAATCATAACAAAGTGTATCTTGTTAGAGTCTTCTCAAGAAATGAATGCAAAGATCAGTCAGTTCTCCGGAAATAGAACTGACAAGAAGAAAAATTCAAGTTCCCGTCCGCAGAATACCGAAAAGAAGAACAAAAATACTAATTTTAATAAAAACAATAATTTTTACAATAAGTCTAAAAACAACAGTAACGACAACCGCGTTACTGATGTTCAAAAGATCAGTTCAAAAAACTAGTTGATGGACTTCAAAAGAAGTCCTCTCCTTTGAACTTCTCAAAGGAAGTTCAACATAACTTAACTACTCTAAACAATAGTCTCCCTGAATCATTTTTCTCATTTAATTCACACATTCCCATTTTAAATGAGAATAACAAAATTATTAAATACCAAGTTAGATCCATTCTAGATACTGGATCACTTTGCAACTTTATTTCATCAAATCTTGTTAAAAAACTTAATTTAAATATTAACAAATGTCAAAGCAAAATTTTAATAAAAGGAATTAGTGGAGATACAGATTCAATAAATCGCTTTGTATCTCTTAAATTTCAAATAAAATTATTAATCAATAAGAAATTCAGATTTATCCGTTTTAAACAAAAATTTTTGGTCTCAGACCATCTCCCTGTCGATTTACTTCTTGGTAATCAATTTATGGAGAAATATAAAATCCACTATAATTATCGAAATAAATATGTTTATTCTACTCTTAGTTTAAATCATTTTAAAGATGATTTAATAAAAACTTTTTCTTATAATAAAAATAATAAGTCAAATCAGTATAATTATAATTTTTTAATTTACTCTTTTCTTTCACAAAAAGATGTCTCTGGATCTGAGGAACCTAACATTGAAGACATCCCAGAACCATATAGAGATCTCGCAGTTGTCTTTAGCAAAAAAGAAGCAGACAAACTCCCTCCACACCGTCTTACCGATTGTGAAATTATATTAAAAGATGGTGCTACCCTCCATTATGGTCCTATCTACCAATTATCCTTAGAAGAAGAAGAAACTCTCAAGGAATATATCGAAGATATGTCAGAAAAGGGCTTTATCAGAGAATCTAACTCTCCTGCAGGTTATCCTGTCTTATTCCAGAAGAAACGTGATGGTTCTCTTAGACTTTGCGTTGATTATAAAAAATTAAATGCGGTTACTGTTAGAAACTCTTATCCAATTCCGCTTATCAGGGATATAATCGAACGCGTGAAGGGAGCAAAATACTTTACTAAATTAGATTTACGCTCCGCTTATAATTTAATTAGAATTAAGGAAGGTGACGAATATAAAACTGCCTTCCGTACTAAATATGGTCATTACGAATACTTAGTAATGCCATTTGGATTAAAAAATGCCCCAGCTGTCTTCCAATCGTTTATTAATTCTGTTCTTAGACCATTTTTAGAAAAATCAGTTATTTTGTATCTTGATGATATACTCATCTACTCTGAAAATCTAGAAGAACATCATAAAACTGTTCGTGATGTTCTTAAGAAGTTAATTGAAAACAACTTGTTCGCTAAACTATCTAAATGTGAATTCGATAAAGACAAAGTCGAATTCTTAGGTCACGTAATCTCAGGATCAGGTATATCTACCGACCCGAAGAAAATCAAGACAATTGAAGAATGGCCTGTCCCTAAATGTGTAAAGGATGTGCAAAGATTCGTTGGTCTTTGCAATTACTATAGAAGATTTGTAAAGGACTTCTCCTCAATCGCTAAACCTTTACACACTTTAACAAAAAAGGGGAAGAAATTTATCTGGTCTCCAGAATGCGACTCCGCATTCTCAATCTTAAAGAAACGTTTGACGACTTCTCCCGTCCTTCTCCATCCCGACAATACTAAGCAATTTATTGTCGAATGCGACGCTAGCAATTTTGCTATTGGCGCTGTACTTTCGCAATATGATGAGGATAACAAACTTCATCCTGTTGCGTACCATTCGAGAAGTCTTAATAACGCAGAACTGAACTATCCAATTACTGATAAAGAACTTTTGGCTATTAAGGATTCTTTCTCTACCTGGCGTCATCTCTTATTAGGTGCTAAGTTCAAGGTGAAAGTATTCACCGATCACAAGAACTTAATATACACTCTTGGTGGTAAAATTGGTAACCAACGACAACATCGTTGGCATTTATTTTTCCAAGAGTATGATTTCGAACTTATTTATCGCCAGGGTAATAAAAACGGAAAGCCAGATTCTCTATCAAGAAGACCGGACTACGTAAAAGATGATATAGAAGAAGAACCAGAGTTCATTTTGGATAAAAAGAACATTGTAATGATATGGATCCATTATGGCTACTAATTAGGCTCAGTTCTACCTGCTTCTATTATTATGTTGGTTGTCTCTGGTTCGAACCTTACTCTTTACCTTTCGGAATAATATTATTTATTTAATTAATAATAAATATATTCACTCAATTATTAGATAATAATTTACTTAAATTAATAATATGTATTCATTGAAATAAATTTATTTAAATATTAATTTATTATTCACTTAATTAATATAATAATTTATCTAGTTCTTAATATTATATTTATTTAATTAAAATAATAATTAAATAATTATATAATTCTTATTTTAAATAATTTGCCCAATCATGTAATAATTTAGAATAGATTTTTGAATATATAAATTCATGTATTTTATTTTATTTGACTCTTGGAGTCGATATTGTAAAGATTTGGAGTGACCACTAGGTTATTGTAGGAAATTAATAATAAATAATAATATAATATATTAAATTATTTATAACACTATTGATTATTCACTTAATTAATTAGTAGATTCATTTATATAATATATATTTGTTCATTTATTTATGGTTGATATTTATATTTTATTTATTATTAATTGATTGTTAATATCGACTCAAAGAGTCAAATAAAATAAAATACATGAATTTATATATTCAAAAATCTATTCTAAATTATTACATGATTGGGCAAATTATTTAAAATAAGAATTATATAATTATTTAATTATTATTTTAATTAAATAAATATAATATTAAGAACTAGATAAATTATTATATTAATTAAGTGAATAATAAATTAATATTTAAATAAATTTATTTCAATGAATACATATTATTAATTTAAGTAAATTATTATCTAATAATTGAGTGAATATATTTATTATTAATTAAATAAATAATATTATTCCGAAAGGTAAAGAGTAAGGTTCGAACCAGAGACAACCAACATAATAATAGAAGCAGGTAGAACTGAGCCTAATTAGTAGCCATAATGGATCCATATCATTACATTAAACCTTTTATCCCATATAAACTAACATTTAATAAAACTTCTTTATAATATTATTAATATCTTAAAACATAATAATTTTATCTATATTAAAAATTATTTTTATATTATCAATATTTTATTAATATCTTAAAATAAATTATAAATATTTTATTAATATCAAATAAATTTTATCAATACTTTATAATTAATATTCTTATAATAAATTTTATCAATATTCTTATAATAAATAAATATTATTAATATTTTATATTAAATAAATCCTATTAATATCTTATAATAAATTCTATATCTTTATTAATATTTTAAATAAATCTTATTAATATTTTATAATAAACTTTATATATAATAAATAATATTTTAAATAATATTTTATCAATATCAAATATTTTATAACACTTTATTAATACATTTTATTTATATTCTTATAACAATAATTATTAATATTTCTAATTCTAACCTTTAATAAATTTAATACTTCAATATAATTATAATAATAAATATTTATAATAATAAATATATAAATAATTATAATTAAATAATACTATCCACTCTTTTCCCTTTTTCCCTTATCCTTTCCCTCCAACTTAAAAACCCTGGACAAATACAGAAAATAAATATTCTGTATATTATTAAAATAAAATAAAATAAATAAAATAATAAAAATTAATTATAAAATAAATGAATTATTTATAAAATGTATAATACAGAAGTTAAATGTATTTCTGTATAAAAGTATAATATTTATTTTTAATTTTTATTTAAAACACTAAATAGATTAATAAAATATTTAATAATTAGAATAGAAAATATTAATAAATAATAATAACAATAATAATTAATATTAAAATAAATCTTAGAAAATAATGTTTAGAATAGAGAATTATATTATAAAATAAATAATAATAATTAGATTAATTAAATAAATAATAATAATAATAATAGTCGAAAGACTATAATAATAAAATTCATGTATTATAAAAGGAGGATAATTTTTCTTTCTTTTATAAAACGATCAATAATTTGTATTTAAAAATAAGAATAATAAAAATAAAAGAAGAGTTAAACAAAAGATTATTTTATTTTTAATTTTATTGATTCATTAGTAATAATTATTTAGTATATAAGTTAATTATATTTATTGTTTATGAATATACATGTTTCCTGCATCATTATTTATTCTATGTATTATTATTGAATATTAAAACATTAATTTTTGATTAAATTATCACCAATTTATATATTATTAATTCTATGTATTATTATTGAATATTAAAACAAAGAAAAAATTAAAAAAAAAAAAAATAAAAATAAAAAAATAAAAATAAAAAAATAAAAATAAAAATAAAATATAAAAGATATTATATATAAAAATTTTTAAATGTTAAAAATAAATTATTATTTCTTTATTTATTATGATTAATATAAAAAATGATTATTTACTTTATTATTATTATTTTAAAATTATATTGTTATTATTATTCTTATTATTATTATTAATTTTTTATATATAAAAATACATATTAATAATAATAATAATAAATAAATATATAAATAAAAAGATGAATTATTATTTTTTTTTAAAAAAAAAATATTTTTTTCTATTATTATTATTGAATTTTTATTAATATTTATATAAATAATAAAAAAATTATTCTTTCTTTTTTTTTTTTTTTTTTTTTTTAATTTTTTTAATTTTTAAAAGATCTCTTAGCGGTTCCAATTTGACATTTATTAACCTATAAATTAAAATTTTATAATTTAATAATTAAATAATTAAATAAATAATTAATTAATTAAATAAATAATAATTAAAATAATATCATATTTATATAAATATTCTTATATAAATATTATATATATCTAATAAACTTTGTTGTAAGTATATTTACTTTTGTTGCAAATCGAAGAGAACAAATGGTTTCTTGGAAATTATTTATTAATGGTGATATATTTACAAACATTAAGGTTTTACTATTGCCACCTTTTATAATATAATATTATAATAACAATAGATAAATAATAATTGATAATATTTATAAATTATAAATATATATATATATATTATAATTAATTATTAAAATATCAAATAATATATTAATATAATTTATAAATAATATGGATTAATTAAATAATATGATAAATAAATAACTAAAATAAATATTAATATGTATCAATTTACCAAGGGAATTTTGAAGTAAATAAGTTAACTATAATAATTATAATAAGAAATTTAAAAAATAATTTAATTTATAATTTTTTAGTTAATCCTTATATTTTTTATATTGTATTATATATATATATATATATATATATATATTCATATAATTTATAAAATATTAAATTATATTTTTGATATATACTTTTGAATTACGATATGGAATATGTGGATCTTTATTAGCTATTTAAATTATAAATTTTAATTATAGATTAATTAGGTATTTATTTATTTATTCATTTATTTATTTATTTATTTATATTTATATAATAATATATATATTTATTATTTTATAATATACCTAATGCGGCTATCACATCACTTAAACAACTTAAACTTTTATTAATAGCTTGTGTTTCTTTTAATCTATCTCCAGTAGCACCAGATTGTGATAATCTTTCAGAACCAGCTAAATCTATAAGGTTTAAAGTACCTTCACATGTATCTTCCGTTATAGAATTAATACCGGATAACTTAAATATAAATACACTATTATATTAAATATATTAAATATTAAATATATTTATATATATTTTAAGATTAATTATAAAATTAATGATCAATATTTATTAAATTCTTTATTTATTTTAAGGATAATATTAATCTTATATATATAAAATTAATACTTATATATAAAACTTATTATTATTAAATATTAAATATATATTTACTAACCTATGTGATCTTGATGATCTTTCATTACATAAAGTAGCACCAACAGCTCTATTCTGTTGAGCTTTTTTCAAAAGATTATGTACTTGTTCAGGTGTATGTACTTTAATGACTGTGGTATCTGTTACAGTAGTCTTCCCTGTATGTAGATTATGTTTAATTTCATGTTTTTTAGATAAATCTCCATTTCCTAATAAATCTCTTACAGTCTCATTATAAATTTCTAAATACTTTTATATACATATAATAATTAAAATAATTATATATATATATATATATTATTATTATTATTATTATTATTATTAATTATTATTATTATTATTATTATTATTATTAATTATTATTATTATTATTATTATTATTAATTATTATTATTAATTACTATTAATTATTATTATTAACTATTATTATTTATATTTACTTGTCCTTCCATTTCATATTTCCATCCTTTTTCCTTTAATTCTTTAGCTGCTAAAAATATTTGCTTTACAGCTCTTGGTATCATACCTATTCTATCTGGATCATCAGGTATACCTTCCATTCTTTTTATATATATATTTATTTATTTAAAATAGCATTCTAAATATATAATAAATATATAATAATTTACTAAATCCATAAATACATACGTATATGTTTTTCCACTACCAGTTTGACCATAAGCAAAAATACAAACATTATAACCATCTAAAGCTGATTGTACTAATTGAGATATATCTTCAAAAATTTCACCTTGGGATGCATTTTCTTGGAATACTTTATCAAATGCAAATGGATATAATTTTGGTATAGTATTTCCAAGAGCCGTCGTCTTTATTTAAAATATTTATTATTTTATTTTATTTTATTTTATTTTATTTTATTTTATTTTTATTTTATATTATATAATTAATCAATGAAAATGAATAATTCATAATTATTTAGTCATAAATATATATAAATCTATATTAAAAAATTTTTTTAAAAAAATATATATATATATATATAATATTACTGATTGTTGAGTTAATATTATTTTTCTTTCATCATCTGGATATTGTATATCTGTTGTTACATCTTTTAGAGGTTTTCCATTAGATTCTGATGCTATATATATATATATTTATACATAATATGTATACAATTTAATATTGAAATTATATTATATTAATATATTAGGAATTGATATATAATAAAATATTTTTTATATAAAAAAAGAATATTCATATTTAAATTTTTGTACTTAGTACTGGTCTAACTCTACAAAATACTCTTATATTTCCTTTTAATTCCTATTTATTTAATAATATAATAAATATTAATTTTATCTTCTTTTTTTTTTACTTTGTTTTTATTTTATTTAAATTCATTTTTATAAATATATTAATATTAATAATATTAATAATAATTACAAGAATTTCATTATGCATTTTTCTTCTCAATGATTCTTCCTGTATCCTTTTTCTATTTGATGATTTATATTGTTCTTTTAATATTTCCATTTCATTTTTCATTTTTGCTATTTCTTCATCCTTTGTTTTTATTATTAAATCTTTTGCCTTTATTATTAATATAATAATATTATAACAGATTATAAAAAATTGTATACATATATATATATATATCAATTAGTTATTGCTTTATGATTATAATTATTAAAATAATAACAATTTATAAATTTACTTATAAATTATTTAATAAAATAAATCGAATAATTAAAAACAATTAAATAAATATTAAATATTACCTCAATTGTTGTTTTGAAACCTAATTCTTCATTTTTTAATATAGTTATTGACGTCGTTTGATCTTTTATGATATCCTGATTAGATAATATTTAATATCATATATGTATATTTAATTAATAAAAAAAAAAAAAAAAAAGCAATTTTTTTTTTTATTAATTTATATTAAATCATCATTATTAAATATTGTTCACAATATATATAATCCATACTTTTAATTTATTTATTTCTTCATTCTTTATATTAATTGAACTTTCCCGATCTTTTATTTTTTCTTCCAGTGATTTATTTTTATCTTTTAATTCCTATAAATAATTATTAACGTTATATTGTATTATATCATCATTAATTACATGATTAATAATTAAAGTAAAATGTATTGTAATTTTTAATATATATAATTAAATATTTAGTACTAACATCATAAGGTTTTAGTTTTGATTCTAAACTAGTATTTCGTTCTCTCAATGTCTATATATTATTGAAATATAATTATTATTATTATTATTGTTATTATTATTATTATTATTAATTTTTATTATTTTTCCATTAATTTTAATATTAATATAATAATTATTTATAATTAAATTTTTATTTACTTCAATAAGTTCAGTTAATTCCTATTAAAATATATATATATATATATATAAGAAAAAATATATTAATATGATTAATTTTATTTATATAATTATAGCACAATATTAATACATCATATTTTATTATATATTTACCTCTATTTTTTGAGTCAATGTCTAATATATTATATACAAAATTATTATTTTTTTTATTATTATATTAATTATTAATTTAATTAATAAAACAAAGAAGAATATATATAATAATATTTTTTTTTAAAGAATATACCTTATTGGTTTCAGTTGTTTTTTTATGTTCCTGTTTTAATTCATTATTATCTTTTTCTTGTATTTTTATCTTTCCTGAAAGATTTTTTAATAATTCTTCAACTATAAATATGAATATATATATTATAAAATAATGTAAAACATAAATATTAAGTTAAATTTACTAGTATTTATTAATACTAATAATTACTATAAGAATAAAAATTGCAATTCTTTTATTACTTAATTTTTTATTTTCTTTCGATTCCATTTCTAAATCTTGTAATCGACCCTATTTTATTAAAATAATAATAATAATAATAATAATAATAATAATAAATAAATAAATATTAAATTATTTATTTTTAAATTTTTAATATGTTTTAATATTGACTATTCGACTGTATTTACTTTGGTATCCCATGCTGGTCTCTTTTTTGTTATTCTTTTTGTTCCTGTAGTTGAATTAGTTGTTTTTCTTGAAGACAATAGTCTAGTTGAATTAGTCATTCTATTTGTTATTAAAGAATTTTTGGAACGGGTATCACGTAATGTCGTATTTCTGGTAGAAGAATTAATAGATTTCGTTACTGATTTCTTATCGACATCAAAATTAATTTTTGGAACAATTTTTGAAGCAGAAGACGCTGTAGTTTGTAGTATATTTTTCATTAACACAGGATTACTTCTATTTTTAATATGTTTTGCATTATCATCCTTTTCATCTTCTTGTTTTCTTTTACGATTTAAAGCATTAGTTAACATCTGGAATTGTTTTTGTGATTGAATTTCTTTACTCATTTCTTATCTTGAAGTATTTAAGTATATTTTTTTATATGTTATACAACATATTTTCTTTTATTTTTAATAATTAAAAAATATTATATATGAAAAAATATATAATTAATTAGATATTTGAAATACTTATTTGGTTATTACTTTATTCAATTAAAATTTCAATTAATATAAATTAATTATTGTTAAATTAAACTTTTTAATATTCTTATTTAAGAAATTTTGAAGAAAATTATATAAATCTATTAAAAATATATTACAAATTTTATATAATAATAAAAAGGAAAAACATTATTATATTATTAAGACAATATATTATAAAACTATTGTTTATCAAATTTTTTTATCAATTATTTCTTTATTTTCTTTTTTTGCATATTCTTATTTTTTTTATTTTTTTTATCCTTTTTTTATTTTTTATTTTTGTTTTTTGTTTTTATTTTTTCAATATTATATATTAAAGAATTGAAACATTAAAATATAAATTATTATAGTGAATGATAAAAAATATGACTTTAAGTATATAATTTAATATAAATTACAATTTTTTACTGATAATATTATAATAAAATATTAAAAATATTTTATTATAATATAACAATTAAATAAAAAAAATTTTTTTTCTCTTTGATAAT
Organism: Anaeromyces robustus; assembly: GCA_002104895.1. Lineage (NCBI taxonomy): Eukaryota > Fungi > Neocallimastigomycota > Neocallimastigomycetes > Neocallimastigales > Neocallimastigaceae > Anaeromyces > Anaeromyces robustus. Next base: position 217,316 of record MCFG01000005.1, on the reverse strand, counting down.
AATTAAATCAACGATTCATTTAAAATGTAATTTCCATTTTTTAATTTTTAATATTCATTTCGTTCGATGTTTCATAGATTATATAATATCTTGTTAATTTCGATTATTAATAATATTCATGTATTTTAGATTCTTTGCTTTATAAAAGGTTAAAGAACTTACAGTATTACTCAATATTTATATTTAATAAATAAAGGAAAAAAAAGAAAAAAAAAACTTCTTTTTTTTTTATACGTTTTTATTTTTATTAATTAAACTTATTAAAAAGTATTTTAAAAATGTTTTTTTTTTTTTTTTTATTTATTTATTAATTTAAAAAAAAATAAAAATTAAATTTGGCCCGAGGTGGGTTTTAATTTTTTTTAAAATTAAAATCATATTAATTATTAAATTTATTATCATTTTATTAATTTTATAATAATATACTTTTTATATAAGTAAAATTATTAATATTTAATTTTTATTATTATTAATATTACAAACATAATTACTAATTATATATTCAACTTCTATATATTTTTTCATTAAAATTTTTATTAAATAAAATATATGGTCATTTTAGAAAACATAAAATAAAAAGTAATAATAATATGCGGTATTATTTTTATTTATTATTTTGAGTATTTAATTGTTTTATTATTATATTTAATAATAGTTGAACCTATAGTTAGAAATATTTAATTTAAAAGAAAAAAAAAGAAAAAAAAATTATTAGGAATATATAATTAAATAATTATATTTAATATAATATATATATATTAATACCTTTCTAATCTTTTTCGTTTTATTTCATCCATATCTAGATCATTTTTTGTTTTTGATTGTTCTTCCATACTTATAGCTATTGCTTGTGCTAACAATTGATCATCTGTCATATTATCAACATCAAAATTATAAGTATTTTCATTAATAATATTCGAATCATTTAAACGATATCCTTTCCCTGAAAAAGCATTAAAAGATTGTTGATTTTTATTAGATGAAACATTATTTTTAGTTTCTGGTTTAGGATGTAACTGAGCATATTCATCTGCATCACATACTGGTAAATCTCCTCTTACAACAAAAACAGAATAACCTTTTTAAAATATAAATATATTAAAGTAATATATGAATAAAATGAAAATATGAAAATTTTATTTCAAAATAATGATATTTATTCCATTATTACCTTGACGTAAAATATCATCTAAATATATTTCTAAATATGTTTCACTTAGCCATTCTGGAGATGTCAATGTTGAATTTAAGTTATACCAACGATATTTTGAATAAAATTTTCGTAAAGAAAACCTTTTAATAATATTTAATTGTAATTAATATATTAGATTTAAATATTCTTTATATACATATATATAGATATATATTATTATTCATACCAATGTTCATCTAAATTACATATGTATGCTTTTTCTTCAGCAAGTTTTAAACGTCCACTTTTAATTGCTTCTGATCCAATATGACTAATTTCAAGATTTAAACGACTTAGTGCTACACTAATAACCTATTAAATTTTTATTATTATTTTTCAATTATTTTTTTTAATTATATATATATTAAAATAATAAAAAATTTATAAAAGTTATATCATTGTTATTAAATTGAAATATACTTGAATAGAGAAAAATCCAGTATCATCATAATTTTGACTTGAATTTTGATTTGAATTTAATGCTGCTTCTTCTTCATCTAATTCATGAGCTATATTAGCTAAATCCTTATATATATATATAAAATAAATAAATGTAAATAAAAAAATTAATAAAATTAAAACTTTTTTAACTTATTTATATAATTTATAAAACATACTACTGCAGTAAAGTATTCCCCTTGAAGTAAGGAATTTAAAGCATGTTGAGCACATAATGCTCCCTTTAAAATTTAAAAAAAAATAATAAAAAATTAATTTCAAATTTCAAATTACAAATTTCAAATTTTATAGTTAAAATTTCATTTTTAAAAATAGATTGAATTCAATTTATTTAATACTTATTAATATATATAATATGATTTTATTACTTACTTCTTGTTTTTCGTGATATATATAAGGAATAAGATCCATAAAATTCTTTTTTTTTTTTAACAATAATATATCAAAATGAATTGAAATTTCTTATACAGTTTCTTTAATATTTATATATTATATAACACTATAACACAGATTAATTGTTTTATTTTCTTTTTTATTTAATTATTCCTATAACAAGCATATAATATATATTATTTTCCTTCTATTATTTATATTTTTTTACAATAGTAAACTTAATCAATACGAATTTTAAAGGATGAAATTATTATTTAATATTATAACTATAAAATACAGAAATTCTAATTTGATATTCTAATTTTGAAATTTTTCTAGTATTTTCAATTTCAATATGTTTGTACTAAAATTAATTATTACTAATACATTATATTAATATTATGTAATATAATATATTGTATAATATAATAATAATAAAATAAAATAAAATAAAATAAAATAAATAAAAAAAAATAAATTAAAAATTAATAATAAACAAAATTATTTAAAGATTTTAAAAATGATTTTTTTAATGAAATTATTTCAATTTTAAGTTTACTTTGAAATAAAGTTTACGTTGAAAAATTAATTGTCATTAAAATTAAAATTATTAAATAACTTTGTGTATAAAAAATTTAACTTATTTTTGATAATAAAAAAGAAAAATTAAAAATCAATTAAAGAAACATATTACAAACTTAATATACTTCCTGTTATATTTTATCTTAATATATATATTTTATTTTGTTCTTATTTTATTTTATGTTATTTTATCATATTTTATTTAATACTTTTATTTTTATCCAAATCTTTATTTGAGAAAAAAGAAATAAATATATTAAAAAAAATTCAAATTATAAAAATAACATAATTTTTATAACTTTTAATAATTATATGATGTTTCAATTTTATTAAAATATAATAATTGGAATTAATATATATATAATATAAATTTATAAAAAATGAGCAGTATATATTGTATGTTTTGTGGTGGAAGTAATTGTAAATATGAAAACTATTTAAATTGGGTCAATGACTCCGAACATCCTAATGCAATAGAAGGATTATATTCAAATTGGTATATAAATAAATTGATCTATTAATAATAAATAAAATAAAAATAAAAATAAAGGGATTATTAATAAAACATTCTTTAATTAAAATAATACATAGGATTGGAGGCAATATTTTAGCAACACAAAGACCATCAACAAAAATAATTAAAAAATACAATTTAATTAATGAATTTAAGAAAAATAATATATTATCAATAATTAATTTAGAAGAATTTGGTGAACATCCCAATTGTGGTGATGGAATTGAATTATCAAGTGGATTTGCATATAAGCCTGAAGATTTCATGAATGAAGGAAGTTCGTACTATTATTTTTTTATGTATAGAAAAAACTATATTTTTAAAATTTTATTCTAATATATATTGTAATATTGTTAACGTTATTTTTTTTTATCACTTGTGTATTTATTCTCAGTATTTTATTATAATTTTGGATGGTAATAAAATCTAAATTACTGTTTATAATGAAATTTATTATAATATTACAATATTCTTAACGACTATTTTAAATCAATAAAAAATTTTACAGGGAAGACTTAAAAACACCATCATATCAACAAATGTTAAACATTGTTCAAGTATTAACATTTTCATTAGAAAATCAGAAAAAGGTATAATCATATCTCATTAAAATTAATTCATCTTTATTTTTATTAATTAAACATTTTTTTACGATTGTTACTGTTTTCATAGACTGCTGTTCATTGTCACGCAGGTTTAGGTAAATAATATTTTTATTAAACTTAATGTTAACTTTTATTTAAAAATAATATTTTCAAAATATATATATATATAATATCGTAAATATTGACGATTATTTTTTTTTATATAGGTCGTACAGGTTTAGTAATTGCATGCTATTTTATTTATAAACTTGGATATGATGCTAATGAGGTAAAATAAAAAAAAAAAAAAAAGAAATCTGTTTATTATTTTTTCTTTTTTATTATTTTTTTTTAAAAAAAAAAAGAAAAAATAAAATTACTGACAACTAATTATATTAAAGGCAATTCAAACTGTAAGAAAAAATAGGTAAATATATATATATATATTTTTTTTTCGTAATTAATATAATATTTAAAAATTTAAACCATTATTTTTTTTAAATCATTGTGTAAAGACCTCTGTCAATTCAAACCAAGAAACAACAAACTTTCATATACCAATTTGAAGAATATATAAAGCCGTTAAAAATTATATTTCCAGGATTTGAATATAAAACCAATGATAATACTTTTAATTTAATAGATTTTTCTCTTACTGAATTTTTAGAAAGGCAACGTATTTATTATCATGGACCGGAATTAAGAAAAATTAGATACATCCCTATAGTAAATATATAAATAATATTTATTTCTTATAAATATTCATGAATAAATATTTTTATATGAAGAATTAACATTATTTTTATAATAGATTATTTTAAAAATTATAGATAAAATAAACAATTATTTAATGAAAACGGAAAAAAACAAAGAAGAATTTTATAGCACAATATATGAATTTAAATATAATAATATAGAAAAAAATCAAGAATATATAAACGCCCAAGTAAATAAATAAAAAATATGTTATATACTATTCTATTTTATTATTTATTTTTTATTTATTTATATTTTCATTACATGATTGTATATATAATAGAAAGAAATAAATGATGGAAATTGGAATTATATTGAAAAATATGGCAATATAAAGAATATTACTGAGTTATTAATTCTATGGATATTGAAATTAAATGTAATATAAAATTTATTAAATTATAAATATAATATAATTAATTATTAATACATAATATTTAACTATTTTTATTTATACATTTATTAATTATTATTATTAATTATTATTGATATATTACTATCATTTTTATTATTTTATTTTATTATTTTTATTATTCTTATTCTTAATACATTTTTTATTATTGTTACTGTTATATATAAAGAATCCAATAATATCAAATTTTGATATAAATCAATTAAAAGATTTTGATAAAAAAGAATATTTATTACTTGTAAAAAGTCTATCAAAGGAAACTCTATATATATATAATTATATATTAGAAATATTTAGAAACGTAATTAATATTGCAATATATATATAATTATATTAAATAAGAGAAAATTTATTAATATATATATTATTATCTTCGATTATATATATAGAAAAATATAATACCCCAAAAAGAAAATAAAAAACTATTCCAAGCAATAATTTTAATAACCACACCCCATAATATTTTAATAAAAGAAACAAATTATACAATTAATAATATTATAGACATATTAAATGATGAAAAATATCATGATAATGAATCAAAATTATATCAACAATTTAGTCAAAATAACAATAATAATAATACTAATAATATTAATGATAATAATATTATTAGTAATAATATAAATTTAAATTATAATGATGTCTTATATTTACAAAATAAAATCATAGAACTTTTATCATTTTTACTAGATAATTATAAAGTTGGTATAGATAATATACCAACTTATAGTAAGATGAAAATATCTGAATTATCACCCCTTAATACAGCATCAAAATATACAAAAAGAAAACTTTATAAATCAAAATCAGAAAGTGTAATTAAATATAAAAAAATACAAAATTCAATGAATATTTTTAAATTAAATACTACTGAAGAAACCCAGAATATGAAAATTGATGAAGAAAAAATTATAGAAAATACATCAAAACAATCTATACTAGGTGAAAGAAAATTTTATAATAAGAAAAATAAAAATAATAGTTCGATGATTAATTTAGAAAAAGAAACAAAAATCAATACAAAAAGCAAGAATAAGTTAGAAAATATTGATAATGTTATTATTACTGATACAAGTAACAAAAATAACAATAATATATTAATTAATAATAATATTGACAATAATTTTGATAATAATAATAATAATAAAATTGAAAATAATATTAATAATAAAATTGAAAATGAGATTAATAATAATATTGAAAATGAGATTAATAATAATATTGAACATAATACTAATAACAATATTGATAATAATATTGATAATAATAATATTAATCATAAAGGCGAATTAGTCATTGATGATAATATTAATAATAATATTAATCATAAAGGTGAATTAATCATTGATAATAATACTAATCATAAAGATGAATTAATCATTGATAATAATATTAATCATAAAGATGAATTAATCATTGATAATAATATTAATCATAAAGATGAATTAATCATTGATAATAATACTAATCATAAAGATGAATTAATCATTGATAAAATCAATGATAATAATATTAATAATAATAAGGATAATAATAACAACAAAAATATTAATGATAACAATGACAAAAATAACAACACTAATGCTTATCTATTACTTAATGAAAACAATAACTCTACTATTAATAATACTCTTGAAAATGATAAAGTTGCTGAAAATATATATTATCAACATGAAATTGAACAAAATAATGAAGATACTAAATGTGAAAAAAATTCAAATATAATTCTTAAAAACGAAAATAATAATAAATATATATTATTAAACCTTGATGGAAATAATATTAAATGCATTTCAAATAATGAAAATTATATTACTAAGAAAAATGATGAAATTAATACTAATAATGATTTAAATATAAATACTATCAATTCAAATAATATATCATTAAATAAAGATATTAAGTATTCTAATAAATATTTAAAAACTAAAAATTCTGAAATCCCAATTGACAAAAATAATAATAATGAATCGAATAATATAAATAATATATCTATAAATATAACTACTGTTGAAGTGGATGAATTAAAAGAATCTACTGAAAATAAATATCATATAGCAACAGAAATTTGTACTAATGAAGATTTATACAATGATAATGAATCAAATGAAAATAAAGAAATTAAATTAGTAAAGAAATCTAATATTGATAATAATAAAATGAATATTAAGGTAATATCATCTATTAATAAAAATGTAGAACCTTTTTATTTAAATGACAAAAAAAATACAAAAATAAATATATTAAATTATGCATTTTCGAAAAAAGATGAAATATCTCATGATGAATTAAATATTAAAATTTCTAATGATGATAATTGGCAATTATATAATGAATCAGGATTACAATTATCAAATAATGAAGATAATCAATCCTCTAATGGAATAGAATCTCAATCTAATAGCGATTATAATCAACTGCAAGAAAAATTAGAATCAAAATCTTCTAGTAGTAGTATAAATTATGATACTAAAAATAAATTAGATTATAAAAATATGAGTAATAATAAAAAAATTCAATCTTGTGATGAATCGGATTCTGAGATTTCCAATAATGAAAGTAATAATTCTCATAATGATTTAGAATCTAAATTATCAAGTAATGAAACAAGTTCAAATGATATAAATAATGAGAATCATTCATGTTTAAGTGATAAAGAAAGTGAATTTTCTTCATTAGAATGGAATATATCAGATATTAGTGATAAAAACTCAAATAATTCATCTCGTTCTTCATCTGTTAAATCTTCAAAAGATGAGAAAACAGATAATACTATTCTTTCTGATGATCTTATAATAAAAACACCTGTAATAAGCATAAATAATAATAGTGATAATAATGGTAATGATACTGATGATAATAGTAGTAATAATGATGATACAAATGACAATAATGACAATGATGACAAAAACACAATTAATAGCAATAATGATAATGATAATGATAATGATAATGATAACGAAATTGAAATTGAAAAAGATAAATTTGCTGAAATAGTAGCTGAAATAGCATTTAATTCATATAAGGTAATAAAATCATTTTTATTATATTTCATTATATTCTTCATTAAATTATATATTACCATATTGTACATTATATTTTTTATATTTATTTGCATTTTCTTTTAATTAATAATATGTATATATTATTATTATCATTATTATTATTATTTATTATAGATTAGTAAACTTCAAAATACAGGATTTGATAATATTAATTATTCTGATGAAATAGATGTTAATAAAAATATTTATACTAGAGATTATTGGACAGATATTTTACTTTTTATTGATATTTTAATATCTTCTGGAAACTTTAAAACTGAAATATGTCAATTATTAAGAAAACTTACGTTAGAAAGAAATTTATCTATTTATGTTATCTATTCTAATTGTTCAGAAGAAGATGATGAAGGAAATATTACATTATATAAAAAATTTATTGAAACAGTTAATATATTTTATGAAAAAATTATTAAAATGAATGAAACTAATGAATTAAATTTGGGAAATAATAATAATAATGTAGTTAAAAATGATAGTGATAATATTGACATTATTAATTGTGAAGATGAATTATCTAGTGATATTGATTTCTTTAAACCATATAAAAAAAACATAAATAGTCATGAATTTAATAAAAATAATTCTATAACAAAATTGACTAATAATGATGATACCAGTAATAGTAACGATAATAACAGTGATGATGGTAATAAAAAATGTAATAATATTGAAGATATTGATAATAAAATTATTAACGATGAAGAAAATTGTCAAAAGATAAAAAATATAAAAAAAAATGAAACAATAGAAGATAATAATATACCAAAAAATAAAAATATAAAAAATGATTATGACAATGTAAGTTACATATTTTCAAATAATAAAGATAATAATGCTTTAAGTTTAATTAATTGTGAAGATGAAGAAATTGATGATTTCATATATATTAATCAAAAAGAGCAACGTAATATCTCAAATAAAATTAGAAATAAAGAAGAAAAAATTAACAATAAAAAAGAACCTATAACTAATATAACTGATTATATTATAAATGAAAATGATTTTTTCAATTCTTCAAAAATCTTTATAGACAGTATTCCTTCTACTCTTAAATTAAATAGTATAAAATATAATTCAAACACTAATATGACTGAGGTCAATAAACCTACTGAAAAAATAAGATATGGAGATTCTAATGATAATGATTGTTTTGTAAATGAGTTAACAATGGAAAATGAAGAAATATCTGAATTTTTACCTCCTAATATAAATAAAAAAAGAAAGTACAAATATTTAAAAAAATAAATAAATAAATAAAAATTTAAAAAATTAAATCTTAGTTTTATTATATATTAACTATTTAAATATACCACATATAAATATAGAAAATTGAAAATATAGATTTATATATAATTAAACATATATTAATAAATTATATTTATTAATTAGAAATAATTTTAATTTTTTGTTGTGTTAAACAAAAAACTATATTATATTTTAAATAAAAAAATATTTATAAAAATTAAATTTTCTATTATTTATTATGTGTATTGAATGATGAATTTTTTATGCAATTAATGGTTCTTTATAATTATTTAAATACACATAATTATATATATTTTCTCTTAAAATTACTGAAGATGGAGATATTCTTGTAAATAAAGATAAATATTTACATAATGAATATTATAAATAAGAGAAATCATATATATTATTTAATATATGTTTTAATATATTAAAATATACTATATATACATATATATTATTAAAAATTTTTTAAATCTAAAAGGTTAAAAATTATTATTATTATTTTTTTTTTATTAAAAAAAAAAACAAAAAATGAAATATAGTGAAAGAGATGTAATTTCTATTATCGAAATGTATTAAATTGTAAAAAAAAAAAAAATACCCTATATATAAAATCACTGCAAAATTAAGAAAAATAAAATAAAATAAAATAAATATAAAAATATAAATAATTAATAAATTACTGTTTACATTTTAATTATAAAAATATATTAGTATTATTTCAGTATTTATAATCAATATTTAATTATGAAATTGATAAAATAATAATATTAATAATAATAATAAGAATAATAATAAAGTAATAGTATATTTTAAAAAACCGAATATATATATTAGAGAAAATATAGAAAAGAAATTTTTTAAAAAATAAACATCATAAAAAAAATTTTCAATAAATATCAATTCTTAATAATAATAATAGTATTTCAAAAATGTCTCTAAATATTTGGTAACTATATAAATAACAAAATAATATTTATAAATATATATTTATATTTCTATATATATAAATGAATTATGATTATTAATTATTTTTTTTTAAATTATTATGATTTTAATTGGTATTATTTTTTTATTAAGTATGATATCTGATTTCTTTTACCCAAACATGGGTGGTGTAGAAAGTCATTTATATCATTTATCTCAACAATTAATAAAACGTGGTCATAAAGTAAAAATAATTTATAATTAACTTAAAACCTTACATTTTGAAATAAAAATTAAATATATATATAATAAATAATAATATATAAAGGTTATTATAGTGACACATGCTTATGGAGATCGAGTCGGTGTTAGATATTTAATTAATGGATTGAAAGTATATTATATACCTTTATTAATTGTTTATCAACAAGCTTCACTTCCAACTTTATTTTTCTTATTTCCAATACTAAGATATATAATAATTAGAGAAAGAATTGATATTGTTCATGGACATCAAGTAATTTTAATTTATTTATTTGATAATTATATTATTAATTAAAAATTTCATTGTATTATATTTTAATATAATATAATATTAAAATATAATGTAATTTTTTATTCATATATATGAAATATTGTTTTTTAATATTATATATATACATTATTATATATATTTTAATATTCAAAAAAAATAAAAATGAAAAAAAATAAATTCATTTTAGGCTTTTTCAAGTTTATGTTTAGAAGGTATTTTTCATGCTCGAACAATGGGTATAAAAGCATGTTTCACAGATCATTCATTATTTGGTTTTGCTGATGCAAGTAGTATATTAACAAATAAAGTATTAAAATTTACACTATCAGAAATAGACCATGTTATTTGTGTATCTCATACAAGGTATTCTAATAAAAAGTTATATTTATTATTTAAATAAAAAGATAATAAAATTAATATATTAATATTGAATGTATATTATATTTATTAAAAATTAAAAATTAAAAATAAAATAAAATAAAAATAAAGTAAAGGAAATACAGTATTAAGAGCTTCACTTAACCCTCAAATGGTATCGGTTATACCTAATGCTGTAGTAGCAAATCATTTTATTCCAGACCCCTCGAAAGCAGATCCAAATAAAAGTATGAATCTATATAGTATATATATATATATATATATACTATTATTATTATTATTATTATTATTATTATTTTTATTATTATTATTCATTTATATTAATTTTCTTATATTTTTTTTTATTATAGTTACTATATGTGTTGTAAGTCGTTTGGTATATAGAAAAGGTATGGATCTTCTTACTAGTATTATACCAAGAATATGTACACAACATCCAAAAGTTAATTTCATTATTGGTAATTATTATATATATTTCTTTTATTCTTTTTTTAACATGATATAAATTGATAATAATTATGAAATATAATTATTGTACCATATTGTAATATAAATGTTTATAATTATATATTATCATATTTAATTTTAATGTAGCTGGTGATGGTCCAAAAAAAATTGATTTAGAACAAATGAGAGAAAAATACTTATTACATGATAGAGTACAATTATTAGGTGCTGTTCCACATTCAGAAGTTAAAAATGTAATATATCAAAAATTCAAAATAATTTTATAATTAATATAAAATATAACTATAAATATTACTTTTTTAATATTTATTAATATATATGAATTTTATTATTATTATTATTATTATTATTTATTAATTTATATAAATTAATTATTGTTATATTATTGCTATATTATTATTATATTATTGTTATATATATTAGGTACTGGTAAGAGGAAATATTTTTTTAAATACTTCATTAACAGAAGCATTTTGTATTGGTATCGTTGAAGCTGCATGCTCAGGGTAAATAAAAATATATTTACAAGTTTATAAAATTTTCAGAATAAAAGTGTAAATATAATATAATTAATTGATTTGTAATAATAATAAATATTATATATATATATATATATATATATATAGTTTATTGGTTGTAAGTACCAGAGTTGGTGGTGTACCAGAAGTATTACCGGATGATATGATTATTTTTGCAGAACCAGAAGAAAATGGTAAATATTACATATATTTTTTTTTATTATATTTAATAAGTATCATAATAATTAATATTATTATTTGTTTTAAATTATTAATTTTATTTATATAAATATAAAATTAAAAATTAGATTTAATAACAGCATTAAATAAAGCAATTACTATGATAAAATTTAAGGAAGTAACACCTGCAAAATTTCATGATAGAATAAAAAAAATGTATAGTTGGGAAAATATTGCAGAAAGAACTGAACGTGTATATTATTCAATTATGAGAACTAGAAGAATACCTCTTATAGAACGTTTAAGAAGATATTATGGATGTGGTTCTTGGGCAGGAAAATTATTTTGTATTATTGCAGCAGTTGACTATCTTGTTTTTTTACTTTTAGAATATTTAGTTCCTAGAAGTAATATTGAAGTAGTACCTAATTTTCCATCAGAAACCTTTTTAAGAAGACAAAAAGCCAATAATTATTATTAAAATTAATTAATCATATTAACAAATAATAATAATTATCGTCGTCGCAACTCCATTTATATTATTCCAAAATTATAATTAATTATTTAATTAATAAAAACCAAATAAAAATTAGTATATATTTTAAAAAAAAATTTTTTTATTATTTATATTAATTTAAGATTTATATATTTTTAATCCACATAATTTAAAAAAACACACACACATAAATATATATTTTAAATTTTTTATATTAAATTTAAAATATAATAAAAACAATATACCATACTTAAAAAATATAGAATATAATAAATAAATAAATAAATAAATAAATAAATAAACAAATAAATAAACAAACATACAAATAAATAAATAAATAAATAAATAAATAAGTAAATAAATAAATAAATAAGTAAATAAATAAATAAATAAATAATCAATAATAATTAGTAGTATAAAAAATATAAAGCTTTATTAATTAATTCATTACTTTATAAAGAACATGATTCCATATAAAATTATAATATATCATAATTAATATAAAAATATTATTAATAACTATTGCGTTATTATATTTCTTTTTACTTTACTATTATTCTGTTTTATTTATTCTTTTGTAGTTGTTTTTGTTGTTGTAACTATTACTGTTCTATTTTCTTGATTTATATGCTTTTTTATATTTTACATTTGAATATTCATCAAAATTTTATTTTAATTTTAAACCAATCAATTAAATTAAATAACCTATATAGTAAATTTAATTTTTGATTTTAATTTTAATTATCAAATATTTTAAGTATAATTTTTATATATAAAGATCATACATTTTAAAATATTATCAACTTTATAAAAAAGTAGTTCTATTCAATTAATTAAACTATTGTATTTATAAAAATTAAATAAAAAGAATAAAAAAAAAGAACAATATAAAAATATAAATATAATAAATATTAACAATTAATATAAATATTATTTTAATTAAAGAAAAATTTAATTTCAAAATTATTACATTTTTATAAATTTCAAATTACATTTCTAAATTATATAAAATGGAACAAGAAGATAAAATAGATAGTACAATAAATGATGACATTGAGATAAAGGACAAAAGTGAAGAAACAGAAACAAAGGAAGAAAATGAAAATAAAAGTGAAACAAAAACTGAAATGAAAAATGAAAAAAATGAACTTAAAACTGAAATTGAAACGGAAACTGAAACTTCAATAAATGAAAATGATAAAGATACAAAAGTGACAGATTTAAATGAAGAAAAAGAAGAAACAAATACAACAAAAAATAATGAAAATAATGAAAATAAAGATAAGACTAATATTTCAAATGATACAGAAAACAAAGCGGAAAATGCAACAGATAATAAAGAAGAAAATAAAGAAGTAGAACAACAAAAAAATAGTTCAACTAATCAAAATGATGAACAATCCAATAATAAACCTCAAGAAATTGTAAATCAAAATCAACATCCCCAACATTCAAATTTAATGTTAAATCCTCATGGAAAACCAAATACTCCTTGGACTGAACATAAAGCTCCTTCTGGTGAGTTTTATTATTATAATCATATAACAAAACAAAGTACATGGAAAAAACCAGATAATTACATTCCATTTAAACCTCCTTTCATTCCTCATTTTCAACAAAAGCATCCAATGCAAAAACCTATCACAAAAACAGAACAAAAACCAATTGAAAAGGCTATTTCAATGTAATTATTAAGAAGAAATTATATAATTACTATTAATAATCATAAATAATTTAATTTTTTTTAATTATTATATTAATATACTATTATACTTTATTACTATTATTATTATTATTTATATTATAATTTTAATATCAATATATATAATTACTATTATCATTATTATTATCTTTATTATTATTTTTATATTAATATATACAATTGTTATTATTATTATATTATTATTACTATATACATATTTTATATTAATATTTTCAATTGCTATTATTGTTATATTTTTATTATATATATTTTTATATTAATATATACAATTGTTACTATTATTATTATATTTTTATTATATATATATTTTTATATTTTTATACCTTTTCTTTTAAAAAAAAAAATTAAATAAATGTTAATGGATTAATTTTAACAGGAAGCGTATACCAGGTACACCATGGCATATTATATTAACATCAAGAGGTAATGAATTTTTCTATAATTATGAAACTAAAAAAGCTATTTGGGAAATACCAGAAGAAATCAAAGATATTATTAATGATTTATTAGAAGAAGCAAAAAAAATTAAAGAAGAAAGAGAAGAAGCATTAAAAAAGAAGGAAGAAATGAAAAAAAATGAAATGGAAATGAATAAATTAAAACAAAAGAAAAATGAAAAAATGGAATTAGATGAAAATAAAGAAATGGAACAACAACAACAACAACAACAACAACAACCATCATCACCATCTCAACAAAAGGACAATAAAGATAATAAAGATAATAAAGATAATAAAGAAAAAGATAAAGATAAATCAAAAAATCAACAACAAAAAGTAATGAGTTCAAAAGAAAAAAAGATTGAAGATTTTTATGCATTATTAGAAGAAAATAAAGTTTCACCATTTTCAACTTGGGAAAAAGAACTTTCAAATATTATTCATGATAGACGTTATACCTTAATACCAACATTAAAAGAAAGGAAAAGACTTTTTGATGATTATTGTCGAAGAAAAATTATTGAAATGAAAAATAATAATGAATTAGTAGTAGAAGATCCTATAAAAAAATATAAAAAATTATTAAAAGAAGTAGTAAAAGAAGATACCACATGGAAAATGTTTATGATTAGAAATAAAAGAGATTCACGTTATCTTAATTTAGGAGCTAAAGAAAGAGAAACCATTTTCCATGAATATAAAAAAGAACTTGAAAAATCAGAACATGAAAAACGTAAAGAGAAAAAAGAAAAAGCTAAAGCATCCTTTATAGAATTATTAAAAGAAACAAAAGAAATTAATGGAGATTCAAGTTGGAGAACTATAAAACGTATTATACATGATGATGAAAGATATGATTTAATTAGTTCTTCTGAAAGAGAAGATTGTTTTTATGATTATAGAAAATTATTAAGAAAAGAAAATGAAAAACAAAAAGAAGAAGAAGAAAAAATATTAGAAAGAAAAAGAAGGTAAATAATGAAATTATTTTAAATTATTTATTCTTTTAATTTATTATATATATATATAATAAATATAATAATTAATAATAATTAATAATAATTAATAATAATTAATTATTAATAATTAAATATATATTTTAATATATAACAATAACATAATATTTTAAATATTATTATATATTTATTTTTTTTATATTAATATATAATAAAGGGAAGAAATCAGTCTAAGAGAACGTGAAAGAGAAGTTAATAAAGAAAAGTATTATAGAGATAAAGAAGTTAAAAATAATCGTTTAAAAACTCAAGCAAATTATGCCAGAATACAATTCCAATCTTTATTAATTGATTATATAAGAACTCATAATGTAAATAATTTTATAATATATATATATAATATTTATAATAAGAATTATAATAGTATTAATAATAATTTATATTAATTATAATTATATAAAATTTTATTATAATATAATATAATATAATATGTCATAAATATAATAGATAACATGGGAAAAGAAAAAAGCATCATTAATGTCAGATTATAGATGGCAACAATGTAAAGTATTAACAGAATCAGAAATGAAATCATTATTTTCAGATCATTTAAAAACTTTATTTGAAAAAAGATTAAAAGCCTTTAATGAATTATTAGAAGAAGTATTAAATAAAAATCCTACTATTGAATGGTTAGAACTTTATCCTATAATAGAAGATGATCCAAGATTAGTTAAATTACAAAAACCGGAAGAAGAATTAGAAACTTTATTTGATAATTATAAAGCAAAATTTAATAAAAATGTAGAAATTAATTTCAAAAAATTACTTGAAGAAAATAGTTTTATTGAATATCAAATTAAACAAGAAGTTATTAATTCAATTAATGATAATGAAGCAGAAAATAAATATTCAATAACTGTAGAAGAAATACAAGAAATTATTAAGGTAATAAAATAATTATAATTATAATTGATTAATTTTTTTTCTTTTTTTTTTTTTTTTTAATGAAAAAATATAATATATCATATATATCATTGATATTAATATGAATATTAATATATATATATATATATATATATATATTTTTTTTTTTTTTTTTTTTGTTTTTCTTTAATTTAATAAATTATAATATATATAGTCAGATCATCGTTATACCCTAATGAGTATTCAAAAAGAAAAATGTAGAGAAATTATTCAAAATCATATCAATCAATTGATAGCAAAATTTGTTACAGAAAAACATGGAACTTCAGATCATTTATTAGCCAAATTAGCAGGAGCTAAAATTGATGAAAATAAAATAAAACAGAAAGAAAAAAATAATGAAGCCAATATGAAAAAAATGATAGATCAAAAAAATAAAGATAATAATAAAATGGATTTAGATGAAAGTAAAAATGATGATGAAGATTTAAGTAAAATAAATTATGATGATGATAATGATGATGATAAAAAAAATAAAGAAGAAGGAGAGATTGAATCAAGCCATTCAAAGAAAAATAAATATGGAAGCAGAAGTAGAAGTAGAAGTAGAAGTAGAAGTAGAAGTAGAAGTAGAAGTAGAAGTAGAAGTAGACATAGAAGACACAGAAGTAGAAGTAGTCGAAGTAGAAGTAGAAGCAGAAATAGAAGCAGAAGCAGAAGCAGACATAGAAGAGATAGATCATCACATCATTCATCAAAACGTAGAAGATATTAATTTTAATAATTATAATAAATTTTAAATGAAATTAATAATAAATAAAATTAATTATAAAAATAATTAAAAAATAATAAAAAAAAAATAATAATAATAAATAAAATAAATTAAATATAATCCATGTGTTATTGAAATATTGTTTTATTTATTTATTTATTTATTTATTTATTTATTTATTTATTTATTTATTTATTTATTTATTTATTTATTTATTTATTTATTTATTTATTTATTTATTTATTTATTTATTTATTTATTTTTATTTATTTATTTATTTATTTATTTATTTATTTATTTATTTATTTATTTATTTATTTATTTATTTATTTATTTATATTAAAATTACAAAATTTTTAAATAGAAAAAAAAAAATATACAAAAAAAAAAAAAAAAAGAATAAAAAATAAAAATAATAACATATAATAACATAAGTGAAACGAAAAAGTAAATAAATAAATAAATAAAAAGTTAAATAAAAAAAGTGAAATTAAAAGAATAATAATTAATAAATAATATTATTCATTAATATAGATATAAGCTTATAAAATAAAAAGAAAAATTTATTTATTAATTTATTTTAAAATTGGATATATAATAATTAAAATAAAAAAAAAAGAAAAAAAAAAGAGAATATAAGTAATATGAAGAAAATATACTATATTCTCAATAAATCTGATATTATAAATAAAATGAATAATCTATTTAAATTAATTTATTATTATTATTATTAGTATCATAATAATAATAATAATATTTGAATTAAATAATAATATTTGAATAATAAAAATTTTAAAATACATATATAATATAATAAATAATAATAGTTCACTATATGTTTACTACTTAAATATGATGAATATAATATTATTATAAAACAAAATACAAAAAGAAAAAAGAAAAAAAAAAGGTTATTTTTATATAATATTACATATTAATAATAACTAATAATGATTAAATAATAGATTTAAATAAAAAAAAATTTTTTTTTTTGATAATAAAATATAAAAATAAAATAATAACAATTATTTTATTTATTTTAATATTTGAAATCATTGTGTTATTGTTGTTGTATCAAAGGTTGATTGTTACTATTATTTAGGTCATTATTATTGTTGTTGTTATTATTGTTATTATTATTATCATACACTGATTCATTTTGATTAAAACTATTAAAATTTGAGGAATCATTGGATATTATAGAATGTGTATTATTATTATTTGACACTGTATTATTTAATTGATCAATATTCATTTTTATATTATCATCATTAACTGGATCCCAATTATGAAGTTGGCGTCTCCAACTTCTTACCATACCATCCCAACATCTCTTACTACATTTTGTATATTTATCAGGTGTCCATGGATCTGTTTTTTTCCTGTTTTCTCTATATTATTTATATTATTTTCAAATAAGACGATTATAATAATGATAATGATAATAATATAATATATAAATAAAAAAATATATAATTTTTTACAATAGTTATAATATTTATATATATATTTAAACATTATAGCAAAGAAAGAAAGAAAGAAAGAAAAAAAAGAAAGAAAAAAAAATATATTTAGTTAAATAATATTTAATAATAATTTTAACATATATTTTATTATATATATATAACCTTTCTAAATATTACACATTTTATTGTTATTATATTATATTAACTTTATATTAATAATAAAACTTACTTTTTTATAACTTTTGTATATATTTTATAACCTATAGTGTTTTTTCCATACTCAATTTGTTTTTGGCGTTGTTCCAATCTTCTTTCTTCAGAAGAAGGTTGAGTTCCTTGTTTCATTTCTATTTATTATATATATATATATATATATTAAACAGATATATATTATATCAATTAAAAATACATATTATTTATAAGAAGAAATAATTATATTATTATTATTATTATTATATTATTATTATTATTATTATTATTATTATTATTATTATTACTAAATAGAAAAGTAATGTAATAATTATTTAATTAATTTATTATAAAAAAAAATACTAATAAATAATAATAATAATAATAATAATAATAAAAACAGTATAAATTTTATTTGCTAAGTCAAAATTTCAATTTTATATTAAAAAAGAAAACATTCATTATAAATATGTTAATATATTAATTACCATTCAAATTTTTCGATTTTAAATTATTATTTCTATTTATATTTTGATTGAAGCCAGAACTATGAGTACCATTAACATTATTAAAAATATGATGAATATTATTATTTCCTCGATTGTTAATCATTTGCATTGTACCATTGGCATTTGCATTATTTGAAGATTTACTATCAATAATTGAATGATTTACTCTTAGAAGTCCATTATTATTAAAATTTTGTGTACGAACAATTGTTGAGGTAACAACTGTCTTTTGATGTGGATAATTTATTTTTCTTTCTTTATTTTTATACATTCTTAATTAATATTTTTATTATTTTTAATATATTATATAATTATTAAAATTACTACAATTTTTTTTAATTCCTATCCTTTTCTTTTCTTATTTTTTTAAACTATTTTAATTTAATAAATGTTGTTAATGAAATATAAAAATTTTAAAAAAAATAATTTATTAACCATTCAATTATATATTTAATTTATGTATGTTAAATAAAATTAACACTTCTACTTTTCTTTATATTAAATTTTTGTTTAATGATAATTAAATATCAATTAATATGTTTTATTAATATTAAAGGATTATAGATAAAATATTTAAAAAAAACTAATTGTATTAATGTTTTAATTAAAATAATTGCTCTTGTTCAGGGTATGTATAATTAAAATAAAATAAAATATAAATACATATATAACAAAATATAATAAATGTTTAAAAATTATTTAAAAAAAAATTTTTTTATCTTTTTTTTTCCACAGAATATTAATTAGGAATAAATAATTAAATATTATTATTAATAGCAATTATTATTATTACAAGAATAAAACAAATAAAACAACTAGTAATTAATTTATATATTAAAGATAATATTTATTTATTTATTTATTTATTTATTTATTTATTTATTTATTTATTTATTTATTTATTTATTTATTTATTTATTTATTTATTTATTTATTTATTTATTTATTTATTTATTTATTTATTTATTTATTTATTTATTTATTTATTTATTTATTTATTTATTTATTTATTTATTTATTTATTTATTTATTTATTTATTTATTTATTTATTTATTTATTTATTTATTTATTTAATAAATTTTTATTACATTTTTTATTATACTTAATGGAATTGGAATAAAAGAATAAAAATATTAATAATGGAATAAATATTCATTATTAATAAATAAATAAATAATTCATTATAATATGTTATTAAAATTTAAATTGACAAAGAAAAAAAACAAAAAACAAAATTAAATATTTAATAAATAAATAAATAAATAAATTATTTTTTATTATTTTATTTATTACAATATATTAATTTATATTGTGTAATATAAAAAATATTAATTAAAATTTAATGTTGATTATGTATTAATAATAAATTGGATGAAAAATATATAATAAACTATAAATAAATAAATAAATAAATATAAAATAAATAAATTTTTTATTTAATATTTTAATGCAAAAAACTTTTAAAATTATATAATAAAATTTATTCTTCATTTTACAAATTTTAATTTTCAAAGTATTAAATAAATGAATTTAAAATAATTAAAAAAAAAAATTACAAAAAAAAAAAAAGAGAGAATATAATCATAATATAATAATATAATAATAATTTAATAACATATTAAAAAATGGATTCAGAACAAGCACTTCAAGCAAGAGAAACGGTTGAAATCTTATATGAAATTTCACAACTCTTAAATACTGGTTTAGATCGTGAAACATTATCTTATTGTATATCTTTATGTGAAGCTGGTGTAAATCCAGAAGCATTAGCTGCTGTAATAAAAGAATTAAAACAAATTGCAAATGTATCATAGAAAAAGAAAAATAAAAAATTTTTCATTAAATAAACTTTGAAAAAAAATAATAAATTGAAAAGCCAAGAATCAGTCCTTTAACATTATTAAACATATATATAAAGGGTATCAAACATATTAAAAAAAAAGATGATTATATTTATAAAAATATAAATATTATTCAATTTTCTTCTTTTTTTTTTTCTATATTATATAATCAGATTCTGTAAAATATAAACTTATGAATAAATATATACAATATTATAATAATCATTACAACGAATATTTAAAAATATATGTATTAAATAAAGGCTTTTTTTATATTTATATACGAAAATAATAATACCTTTTACTTTTATTTCTATTTTGAAATTTCAAAAATCATATTTTTAATATATTATTTATACATAACAATTATATAATTAGAATCAATAATTTTATAAAAAGATATTTTTTTTAAACGTAAATAATTTTTTTATTTATACATCATAAATATTTAAATTTATAATAAAATACCAATATTTTTAACAAATAATTAATAAATAAAATAAAATAAAATAATAAACATAATGTAATAATTATATATCCTAAATTAAAACCATAAAAAAATAAAATATTAATTTATATTATTTACTATATATATTTTTTTATATTTATTTACTTATTTATTTATTTATTTATTTATTTATTTATTTATTTATTTATTAATTTATTTATTTATTTATTTATTTATTTATTTATTTATTTATTTATTTATTTATTTATTTATTTATTTATTAATTTATTTATTTATTTATTTATTTATTTATTTATTTATTTATTTATTTACTTATTTATTTATTTATTCTATTTATTCTATTTATTTATATGGATGATTAACAAAAATATATTTCTAAAATTTTTAAAATATTTCATTCAGTTTATATATGTATATAAGGTAAATAACCTTATTATACTGAAAGAAAATATATATATGTATATGTAATATGTTATATATAAAATAAAAAATAATAGTATTAATAATTTGTATTAAAATTTTAAAAATCTTTTTTATACTTTACTATTCAAATATTTATTACTCATTAACAAAAGAAAAAACAAAATATATAATTATATATCAATAATATTTAATTATATTAATCAGTATTAAATATTTACTATATCTTTTCATAACTATTTTTTTTCTTCTTTTTTAAAAACTTTAATGACGAAAAAAAAAAATAGAATATCAATTATATTTAATATGAAAAGAAAACAGTTAAATATATAATTAATAGATATTACATTTTAAAATAAATATATAAATAAGAGTTTAAGAAATGAAAAGTAATTAAAGCGGATAGATTTTTCCTAATTTTCTATTTTAATATTTTTTTTTTTTTTTAATTTTTAAAATAAAAGTTTAATCTTTTTTGAAATTTTTCATCCAAAAAATAAGATTAATATATAAAAAAAAAAGGTATTATAATAATAATAATATCTACCGCGATTACCATAGAAAAAAAAAAAGAAATTAAAATGCCTTTATTTTATTCACATGAAAAAAAAAACGAATCATTAGTAAAATATTTAATTGAATTAAAACATTTTTTTTAAGTATTGTATGTGAAAAAGAAAATGATATATTAATAAAATATTTAATTTTAACAAGGAATTAGTGTTAATATAAAGTGTAAAGTATATGAATATTACGAAGATAAAATTAATAAATATTATAGCTGATTAATTTCACTCTGTATATACAAGCACCTTTATGTATTTTATGTAAAAAGGAGAATGTATTAATGATAATATATTTAAATAAACATGGAGTTAATAATAATATTGAAAAAGTTGAAAAGAAATATATAATTTATATAATGAAAATATTGAAGATTCTATAAATAGTTTAAATGTATAAATGAATATTATTAAACCAGAAGATTTTTTAAACTCGTTTTATCCATAAAAATGACAATTAGGTATTAATAAAAATATTTGTGTAACATTTATAGTAGTACAACAAAATTTTTATAATAATAAAAAAAAAACTAAATGTTACACAAAAAATTTTAAAGAAATTAAAGAATAGTTTAAAAGTAATAATAAAAAAAAATAATAACTATATAACATTACTTTATAAACACATCCAACTTAAAAATTTCATGATTTTATTATAATATAATACATCAGACAATAAGGTTATTAAGGTTACGTAGAATATATCTTTAAACATACATTAATGTACACTTATTAAAAAAATATTAGAATAAATACTATATAATAAATATATAAATATTATATAAATTATATATAATAATATCTATATATTTTGTTTATCAAAACAGTATTAATTAATATCAGTGTAAATCAAAAATTATCATCAAAATATTAAAATATTATACCTTGTATAAAGAGAATTTGAATTATGAGAATAAAATTATTAACATGTAAATAAAAATTCTGAAATTATAATTTAATAAGACATATAAAAATTTTTTATTATATAATAAGTAATTGAACAAATCATTAATTGACTACCATATAAGCAACAATTTTATTTATATTTAAATAAATAATTTAATAAAAAATTATATATAATAAACATATATAATATATACATTATTATTATTATTATAAAATGTTGCATTAATTAGATAAACAATAATACTAAAGAAATAATTGAAAATTCAATTAACATATAATAAATATTCATAAAAAATCATTAAATATAATCAGATAATAATATATTATTATATATTAAATAAATAATTCATAATAGTTATAATAATTAATAGTTATATTTATTTAATTATTACATTTTAGAATTATAATTTAAAGTCTTCAAATATTAAAAAATATTATTATAATTTCTTATTATGAGTTTTTTTTTTTTAATCATTAGTAACATTAACAAAATAAAAAGATTTAACCGATAAAATGTTATTGTGGAATTGATGATAATAATTCTTTATAATAAACAACAATTAAATAATATATATATTATAATTAAATAATATAATTATTATTAGATATTATTCATTATTAAATTAAAATTGTTATTATTAAAAGAGTTGGATTATTATTAAAACAGTTAGAATTATATATTGAATATAATATATGCCACAATGTATTAATATATAAAAATTTTTATTACTTAAGTTCTTTATTTTATAATAGAATTTATATTAAAAAAAATAATAACAATAATACTAAGGTAATTCATATAACAAAGGTGCAATATTTTAAATATAAAAGTATTAATTGTTTTATATATTATATATAATAATTATAATAAAAGCTATGTACATTACATACATTACGTTAACATTAATTAAATATTTATAAAATTTTATAATATTAAAAAATAAATTATTAAATTCTTAATTTTAATGATTAATTAATTATTATTATTATTATTATTATTTTATATATTATATTTAATTTGATAAAATAACAATAATAATAATAATAATAATTAAATATTCACTTTAAAGTGAAATTATTATTTATTTTTATTTATCTATTTAAACTTTTTTATTTTTAATTTTCACTAATATATACGTACTTATATGTATATATATTATATAAAAAGATTTAATCATTATCTATGTATAGTAATATTGCATATGTGTTGTTTTACATCTTTTTTTTGTTTTTTTTTTTTTTTTAAAAAAAAAAAATAATATATATTACTATTATTAGAAGTAAATATATTTATTGATTATTATATGAATTATATAAATAAATATAAATTATAAGAAACCAAAAAATTACAAAAAAATAAATAAAATAGATGCTTTGCATATAAAAAAAAATTGTAATTAGTAAATTATTAGTATATTTAGATGATAATAATCTCTTATTACATTAATAATAATACATTGTTTTTAATATATTGTTTTTATTACTTTTTTTTTATATTGGTTCATATAACCAATTAGAATTTAATATAAGTGCATTCAATTATTAATGTACATTTCCATTTACTGATATTTATTAAATTATGGTTAGCATAAAATATATTATTAATTGATTCTTATTATTATATAGTATAATTATTATCTAAATAATTAATTATAATAAATTTATAATTAAATTATATAATAATACAAATATATATAAATATAAAAATAGGATAATATTATTAATAAAATATTATTATTTTAATGTATTTTAATGTTAAAATACATAAAATCTTTATAATATATAATATTTAATATTAATATTATTATTTTATTGACATAATTAATAAGTTTTATTATTATTATTATTATTATTGTTAATTATTTATTATTATTATTTTTTTCTCTGTAAATATTTTTATTAAATATTTTAATAAATGTTATTTAAATTTGGATTAATTAATTAAATAAAACCATATATTGCAATATAATGTAATATAATAAATATTTTACATTCAATTAAATTTCATCGAATGTATAATAAAAAAATTAAAATAAAAAATAAAAAAAAAATTTATAAAGTAAAAATATGATAATTTTTAAAAGTAAAAAAAAAAAATTAATTAAAAATTAATTAAATTTCTTGATAAATGAAAATTTAATAATATATAAAAAACTATTTTAAATATAAAATTTAATTAATTAAAAGTTTAAAATAATAATAATAAAATAAAAAATAAAAAAATAAAAAATAAAATAAAATAAAAACAACCAAAAAAAAAATAAAAAATAAAAAATAAAAAATAAATCCATTCACTTATTAAATAAATATAAATTTATAGTTAATTCATATTTAATTAGTTATTAGTAAGAGAAAAAAAAAAACTTTTAATTATTATTATAATAAATTAAAGTCTAATATTTTATTTAATATATTATGGTAATAATAATTAAAATGTAATAAAGTTAATTAAATCTCAATAGAAAATAAAAAAAAAATTATATTTGCTTCATTTGTTATATAAAATATTTTATCATTAATTTTTTATATTTTTTTTTTTTCTTTAAAAAATTTAAGTAAAAAAAAAATAAAAAAAAAAGAGAAAAAAAATATTTTTTTTTATAACTCTAACGAAAGTAAAATAAAACACAAAACAAGAGAAAAAATAAAGAAAAAAAAAAAAAAAAAAGAAAAAGGATAAAAATAATAAAAACAATAAATAATAAAAATATCAAAGTATGTATTAATAAAATATACACTATTTGATATTATGGGAAAAACTATATATATTCTATTTGATTTAGTTGCTTTTATTTATTAGAAAATACCACTTCTTTTATAAAAAAAATAATAATATGAGCACATATATTCATAAAAATATTCTGTTTTATCAAATAAGAAATTGTAAAAAAAAAAAAAAAAAAAAAAGTATATAAAATATGAAAGACAAAAAATAAAATAAAGAAAGAAAAAGAAAAAAAAAATATTATTATAATAATATATAAAAAAAGCGTGTCATGGTGGAAATTATATTTATTTTATTAATATTTAATTAATTATCAAATAATGTTATATTATAAAATATCAGATATCAATATTTATCAATGATATGATCTTTTTTTTCAATATTATTCTTTTTTTATTATATTATATTATATTAACATATAAATTATTAACTTCTTTTAAAAATCTTTATATATATAAATATATTTATTTTTTAAAAACTATTATACAATTTTACTAAAAGTAAAAAAAACAACAACAACAACAACAAAATTTAAAAAAAAAAAAATTTATTAAATAACTAATACAAAACAAAAACAAATTTTTTTTAAAAAAAAAAAAGAAAACAAATAAAAATAAAAAATGGCTGACGACTGTACCTATGATATCTACTTTTACAAATTCCGTGGAAGAGCTGAACCAATTCGTCTTCTTTTAGAATACGTTGGAGTAAATATTTAATTTTAATTAATATATTAATTAATTAATTAGAATATTTAGAATCAATTAGAATATTATACATACGTTTAAATAATTAAATATTGCAATAATCAAAAAAAAATAATGATAAATAATAATGAAAAAGAAAAAAGAAAATATGAACATTATATTAAAGAAATAAAAATAAAAATATATTTATTTTCTTTTAATAACGATATTTTTTATTATTCTTTATTAATTCTATGTATAATAAATAATGTTATAGGCTAAATACAGAAATTTACATCCAATTGTAAGATTTATAAATATTTATATTTATTTTCTATTATTATTATGATTATCATTTTGTTATATATTAATTTTTTTTGATATATTCATTAACTTGTATAATTATTTATTTAATATATATATATATATATATTTAATTATTCAATATTATAGGACTGGCCATCAGATTTCAAATCAAGAATTCCATTTGGAAGTTTACCAGTCATTGTTGAAAAAGATAAAAAAGGAAATGTAGGTTTTAATAAATTTTGTTATTTTTTAATTTCAATATATTTTAAAAAAAATATTATATTAATATTATATAATTATCAATTTAAAAAAAAATTAATAGGAATTTAGATTAGTTAACCCACAATCCATTATTAGATATATTGCCAATAAATATAGTAAATATTATATATTTTGTTATTATTTAATGTCATATATATTATAAAATAAGAAAAATATTAATATTAATATTTTTATTCCTTTTTTTTTTCTTATTATAGACTTAGCAGGTAGTAATTTACATGAAACTGCTTTAATGGATACCGTTAGCTACTCATATAGTAATATTCAATAATATTATTTTTTGAAAAAAAAAAAATATTAAAATAGTAAAATATATATATACATGTATATATTAATTATTTAATATTATTCAATAATTTTATTAATTACAGTTGAAGCTTATGAACAATTTGTTAAGGCTTGGTCTCAACCAAACGTAAGTTTAAACTGAATTATTTATATTTATGTAGTGCTTAGAAAAAAAAAATCATTATTTTATTAATTATAAAATAAAATTTAATTTATTTATTTTAAAAATTTTTTTAATTAAAATTATTTTATTTTTTTTTTTTTTTTTTAATTTTTTAATTTTTTAATTTTTAATTAAATGTATATATTAATATATTAATCAATATTAAGCCAATGAAAAAAGAGTTATTGGAAAAGTATTACACAAATGAATTAGCTCAATTTGTTCAATATCATGAAGGTTTCTTAAGAGATAATAAATGTAAAAACTTTTACTTTGGAGATAAGGTAAAAAAAAAAAAAAAAAAATTTTATTTATTTATTTACCAAAATCAAAATAATAATAATCTAATAAAAATAATTATAATAATAATATAATAATTATTGTTTTTTAAATATTAAAAAAAATATTTTTTTAGATGTCTTATGTTGATATTTTATGTTTCCACTTTATGGATAGATTATTGGAAGTAAGACGTGATGTCTTTGTTCCAGCAAAATGTCCACATCTTTGGAATATTTATGAAAATGTAAGAAAGAATCCAAAAATCCAAGACTATCTTTTATCTCCAAGAAGATTACCATTATCTCTTAATGATCGTCAAACTGGTCGTACTTGTTAAAAATAATATATAAACAAAATAAAATAAATAATAATTGAATAGTTAAATAGTTAAAAAAAAGATATATATATGTATATATATATTTTTTGTTTTTTTTTTTTTCTTTCTAAAAAGAAAAAAATATAATAATATTTATTAATTATATTATAACCAAAATATATATGTATATATATATATATAATTTTAATCCTTTAAACAATTATTAATTGGGAAATTTTTATCATTTAAACAATTATTAATTGGGAAAATTTAAAATATTATAAATATTTTTATTAATCCATATATTATAATTTATACTGATTATTAAAAATAATATTATATTAAACGCATTATTTAACTAATTTTATTAAAAAAAAAAAATAAAAAAAAAAAAAAAAAAAATAAATATTATTAATTGTGAATATATAATTATTTTGCCAAACCTAAAATAAAAAAATATATATAAAAAAAATAAATTACAAAAAAAAATATATAAATAATAAAATAAAATAAAATAAAATAAAATAAAAAAAATAAAAAAAAATAATCAAACAATAATTTTACTCTTGATTTAGTTTTAAATTATAATTTTTATTTACAAGCATAATTTTATTTAAACATATTTTTATATAAAAATTAACAAGAATTTCTGTAAGAATATTGACTTTCTATATATATTAACATTCGATATGACTCTTATTTTACATTAAATTTGTTTTGTGTTTTTATGTTTTTATAGTAATTTTACCACTTCGTATAAATAATTAAAATTAAAAAAAAAATTATATAGATATTATAAATATATATTGGACAGCCTAGTAGGACAAATGACGATCCTATTATCGACCCAAGTGGAATAGGATAGATTAATTTTACTTTAATTCGATATGTAGAATTAAAAGCTAGTATGGATTTATTGTTTTTTATGAATTACTATACTACTTTATACCCTCCAGTATTATTCATTATTATCTATAATGTTTATCTGGTTTTTCTTATTAGTATCATTTTGTTAATTATTTGTTTTTTTTTTTATGATTCATGTATTTTAATATTTAAACTCAATAAAGGTAATGTATAAATTGTGTGCATAAAATATATATATATATATTTTTTAAAATAATTTTATTATTATAATACAAATTATAAATATAACTATTAAATAATCCGTTTTCAATAAAAATTACTTCTAATATTTCTTTTTGTTGAATTAGTATCTATGCAATGAATCACTATTTTTTGCCTTATTTATTTATTTTTTTTTTTTTTTATATAGGACTGTATATAATGTTTTTTACTAATAATGATTTTTAATAATAATAAATATGATTATTTAATTATGTATATATATATATAATAATTATAAAATTATTTTTGTTACTACTTCTTTTACCATTTTGAATTGGGTTATTTATAACAGTTATTTTGAATAATTAATTATTAAGTTATATAATTACTATTTATATTAATCCAAAAAAATTTATATATTTATTTATTTATTTATTTTATTTATTTATTTATTTATTTATTTATTTATTTACTCTGTATAATAAAATCTTTACATATTTATTAAATAATAACTTAATTATATTATAAATAATATTTAATATTTAAGTTATTATTTTATTTATTTTTATTTTTATAAAAACAATATTTTCAGTTATATATAAAAAAAAATATTCTAACTAAAATGAAGTTTTATACACCAAAATTATATAATATAAATAAAAATAAGTATAAGAGCATAATAATTAATACATATGTTTATTTAGAACGTTTGATATGACTTTTATATTTGTATTATTTGTATTATTTTACATACTTTACTAAATTATGAACTGAGTTTATTATATAATAATTAACATAAAAATAATATATAAAAAATATAAATTAATATTATTAATTAAGATTATTTTTTATAACCAATAATAATTTAAAAAGAAATGTTGACAAATCTAATCTTTTATATATATATATTTGTTATTATAATAATAATAACAAATATCCATATAAAAATAATGATATAACAATAAAATAAAAATAATGATATAACAATAAAATAAAAATACTAATAAAATACAAATCACTTTTAATTAGATTTAGTATTTCTCTTTTTTTTTTAAAAAAAAAAAAACAATTATTATAATAATAATTCAATAACAAAAGAATATCAAATCTTTAAATAAAAATATTTTTGCTATAATATATATTTTTTTATATTTTTTTTATTTTTTTTATTTTTTTTTTATTTTTATTTTTTTATTCTTCTTTTTATATTTATGTATATAAAAATTTTTTTTTATTTTTTTTTCTTTTTTTTTTTCTTTTTTTTTTAAAAAAAAAATGTATATATTGCAATATTTATATTAATAACAGAGTCTATATATATTATATATATATATTTATTCTATTAATCTATTAATATTTTGAATATTCTATACTCTATTAAAACATTAATAAATATAAATAGATTGGTATTTAATAAAAAAAAAATATTTTATAATTATAAAATAAATTTATATATTTTATAATTATAATTAATTTGTTTTTTAATTTTAAATATATATATAATTTTATGAATATATAAATATGTAAATTAATTTAAAATTATTAATATAGTTTTTTTTTTTTTTTTTTGTTCTTGTTTTGTTTTTTTGTTTTGTTTTGTTTAAGTAATATATATAAAAGTTTTTTTTGTTTTTACAATCATTTAAAAATGAAAGTAAATGATATTCCTTAAATATTGAATAATAAAACATTCTGAATTTGATTGAATCCTTTATTGTTATAGCGGTATGAAAAAAAGGGAAGAAGGGTTATTTTTATTTCTTATATATTTATTTTTAAGGATATTTAGCGACATTTTCTTTTCCAACTTTTATGACTAATTAAAATATATAGTAAAGATATAAATGAAGTTAATAAATAATGTATTTTTAAAATATATATATATATATATATATATATATATTATACTTAAATCTATTAAATAATAAATTATAATAATTAATTAAAACTTACAAATATAACCCATTACTATTAATAATACAATAAGTATTAAAACCATAAAAAGATTCATATCTTTCCACCATATCTTTCTTTTTACTTCATTAGTAGTTATTTTAAAATTGTTTAATTTTTGTATATCTAAATAATTAAATTATAATTATAAAGACAAATTTAATATTTCGTGAAATTACAAAAAAAAAAAAAAATACTTTTTCATATTCATTATTTTTATATTAAAAAAAAAAAAAAAAAAAAAAAAAAAAAAAAAAACTTAATAATTACCACTTTTATATTGAAGTGAATTTACTTTTTCATCACGTGAAGATAATTTATAAGCATTATTTTGCATTACATAAGTAACTTCATTAAGCTTTGTAAAAGGAAATACAATATTTAAAATATAGTTAAAGAATATTTAGTATTTTATATAAAACTATGAAATATATATATATAGATATATATTTATAAATAAATTATATATAGTATTAATGATTAATTACTTGTTTTTGGACATGCATTTTATTATTATAAGACCTTTTATTATTGTTAAATTAAATAAAATATTATGAGTATTAGTAAATGATTAATTATTAAATAACTATTAATAAATTGTTTAATAATAAAGCTTACATTTTGTATTATATATTTATTAGATTTTAAATTTTATAAATATATTTTTATTTTTTCTTTATATTTATAATGGTATATTCTTTTATTTTTTACTTATGTTTATTTTTATAAAACAAAAATTATTATTTTTTATAAATATTTTACTTATTATTTTTATTTTTACTTTTTTTTTTTTTTTTAAAAAAAAAAAAAAATTTTAAAAGGAATTACATGTTATTTATATATTTTTTATTTATTATATATTGAATTTGATAAAAATATATATATATATCTTATTTGTATTATAATATTATTAAATTTTTAATATTGTTTTGTTACTCCATATATTAATAATAATAATAAAATAGTTGTAAACTGTAATTTAATACATAAGATAATTTTCCATATTAAAAAACTCTATTTTAATTAATATGAATAAAAAAAAATAAAACTAAAATAGTTATTATATTATCGATATTATCAGTTATAATATATATTTTAATATTATTATTTAATATTATTATTAATATTATTATTATTATTATTATTATTATTATTATTATAAGTAGTATCAATATTTTAACATGTAATTTTAATTATATTTTTCATTATGTGTATGTTTATATGTAAAATTTTATAATATAAAAAAAAAAGTTGTTTTTTTTTTTTTTTTTTTAATTATTTAATTATCTGTCAAATAATATATTTTATAATTAATTAAATTATATTAATTAATATACAGTAATGCTATTATCCAATTCAAATATAATATTATTGATTTTAATTATTCTCATAATACTAAAGATAATAATTTATATATAAATAATATATTAATAATATATTAATAATATATTTTTAATTAATATTTTATATATTAAAATCAAAATAATTCAAATAAAAAAATTAACTGATTTTTTTTTTTTAAATAAATATTATTTTAATTTTTTAATATTAAAAGCACATGGATTTACGGAAAAATAAAAAATATATAAAATATTAAAAAATATTAAAAAATATTAAAAAAAAAAAAAAAATAGATAATATTAAATATAATATAAAGTATAAATAATAATAATTATAAATAATAATCCTAATAAATAATAATAAATGAAAAAAGATGAAAAAAAAAAAAGGATAAAATCCAATAAATTGAAAGTTAATAATAAAATCAAATAGGATAAAATCCTATTTTACTTTTTAATATAAAAATACACAATATTTTTTTTTAAAAAAAAAGAAAAAAAACAATATTTGTGTAATATATATGTTACACCAAATCTTAATTATTAATGATCTTTTGTTTGTGTTACCAAAACTCCAAAACTATAAATATTAATAATAAAAATTATTTATATTTATTTTTTTTTATTTTTTGTTTATTTTTTTTTTTTTTTATCATTTTGGCTTTTTAAAAATGTATTATTATTGTTTAATGTTAATAATAATAATACTCATAATAATAATCATAACCATAAATAATAATAATAATAATAACAAATAACAATAATAATAATAAATAATAATAATAATAAATACAATAAAAAAACAAAAAATAAAATTTAAAATTTCAACTGATTAAACTCTTTAATTGACATTTAAATTTTATTGTTTATCTTTTTTTTTTTTTATGTTTATTTATTATTTTAAAACAATTAAATAAAAAATAAAATTTATATATTTTTTTTATCCACAAAATATTATTAGTCGAATTTGAAATTAATTTTTTATAAAGTTATTACCAAATAAATTTATTTAAATTGTAGATAATACTACGTAAATTATAAAAAAAATAATATTATAATAAAAAAGAAAGAAAAAAAAAGTTAATATTATTAATAATGTGATATAAAATAAACAAACAAAAAAAAGTAATATTATTATTGCTATTGTATTGTATTACAAAGGTTTTAGGTTTTTTTTTAAATTTTTTTATTTCATTTAATAATATTATGCATATTTTTTTTTTAATTAATCACCTTTAACATTATTTTATGATTAAAACAAAATAAAATAATTTAGTTATAACATAACACAAATCATATTTTATAATAATAATAAAAATAAATAGAATATTCAATCTTTTATATTTTTAAACTATTATTATCATATCACCATTATTATTATTTAATAAAACAATTATTAAAATATTTTTTTTTTAATATAGCATTTTAACATTATGAATACTGATAATTAATAATAATAATAACAACAGTTGTAACACTCTTATAAATTTTTTTAATCATAATTTTATGTATTAATAATTATAACAACAATAGCAATAATAATAAAAATTAATATAGTGTAAAACAAAATATTAATAAATATATATATATTAATATTTATATTTAATTATTAATTTTTTTAACTATTATTATTTGTTTTTATTATTATTATTATTATCATTTATTTATTATTATTATTATTATTAACTATTATTATTAATTATTTATGATTATTATTTATTATTATTATTATTATTATATAGATTAATTATTTATTATTATTAATTATTAATTATTTTTGGTTATTATTTATTATTATTAGTATTATTATCATCATTTATTTATTTATTATTATTATTATTAACTATTATTATTAATTATTTATGATTATTATTTATTATTACATTAATAGTATTATTATTATTATTATTATTATTATTATTATTATTATTATTATTATTATTATTATTATTATCATTATTATTATTATATAGATTAATTATTTATTATTATTAATTATTAATTATTTATGGTTATTATTTATTATTATTACTATTATATTATTACTTATTTATTTATTTATTTATTATTATTATTATTATTTATTATTTATTATTAATATAATTATTAAAAATATCATTATTATGAACTGTTGTAATAATTAAAAATTTATATTATTATTATCATAATTAAAAAAATAACATCATTATAATTGTAAATTTATGATTTAATAAAAATTATAGTCATAACTATAAACACTGTTTTAATTAAAAATAAATATTAAATATTTTATTTAATAGATATAAAATTAGTTAATTATAAAATTAACAAAATTAACTATAAACAATAAAAATAAACAATAATGAAAAAAATGTACAGTTTTATATTACTAATATATATAAATATATATATATATATAAAAGTAAAGTAATTAAAATTTACATGAAAATTAATATAATTAAATTAATATTAACATTTTCTATGATTTATTTATATTTTGCAAAATTTATAATTAATAATAATTTAATAATTTAATAATTTCATTAATTTACATAATAATTCATAATTATTAATATTAACAAATATTTATAATAAATGGGTATAGAAAATAAAAAATAATACTAAAATTCTAAACTATTATTTTCTTAATGAACGAATGTATTCATTATCAATATCTGCAAATGTAATATTTGATGAATTCACCATAGCTAACTTTATTTCTGGTTTATTTATCATGTTTTTTGTATTCTTATTGTTATTATTCTTGATATTATTATTTTTCTTGTTGTTGTTGTTGTTGTTGTTGTTGTTGGAATTATTGGTATTATTGGTGTTATTACTATTATTATTGTTGTTGCTATTAGTATTAATGGTATTATTGGTATTACTATTAGAATTATTAGATTTATTATTGGTATTACTATTAGAATTATTAGATTTATTATTGGTATTACTGTTAGAATTATTGGTATTATTATTGGTATTATTAACATTTAATGATTGAACATAAAGATTATATTTATTATTACGTTCATTGATAATTTTAATTAAATCTTTAAAATGTGGAAAATCATCTTGACAACTTTTTTAATATTATAATAATATAAATATGTATATAAATTAATAATTTAATATAATAATTAATATATCTATCTATTTTATTTATTTTTAATAATATTTATAAAATTATATATCTATATAATATTATAATATATGAATATATAATATTATATATATATACCTTTGTATTATTAAATAAAAGTTAGGTAAAGACTTTTTCTTTTTAGTATATTGACCATTTGGTTTATAAATATCATAATTAATTACTAAAGATTGATTATTTTGACTATTTTGATTAGAATTAATTGGATTATTAATATTATTATTGTTTGTCTTGGGTTTATAATAAGAAATAATGGATATATTTGAATATACTTTTTCTTTTTATCAAAAAAAATAAAAATATTAATATTTTTTATTATTAATAATATTAATTATATAAATTTTACATAATAAATAAATAATAATTAATTAATTAATTAAAAATTATAATAATTATAATAAATAAATAAAAAATAAAAGTATATTATTAAATTTATACATAAATATTATTTATTTAATTTTTTAATTATATTCATTACCTATTGTATTATTATGATAATAATTATGTAATGGAAATGTTTTTCCTTTTTGATTTTTAAAATATTCAATTTTTGTATTAGTTTCTAAATTAAAAGCTAAAGACAATGGTACTGTAAACATTTTATTAAATAAATTTAAACTTTTCCCTACTAAATATTTTAAAGGAGTTGAAGAAATCAATTTTGAATGTTCAATTTGTTCCATTGAATCTGTAAAATAATTTATTATATCTGTTGCTTTTTGATTTAACGATTTTTTATTATATTTATCGTCTGAACCAATATTTATATCTTTTATATTTTTTAATTTATCCTTATCATCATCTTTAAATTCAACTTTTATGGTTGATAAATTATTTTCATGTTCTAAAATAATATACCCTAGTCTTTTAAGATAAGAATATACCTTATATAATAATAAATCAGTAAAAATAAAGAAAAAAAAAATAAAAAAAAAATAAAAAATTGAGAATAAAAAAAAAAGTATTAATACTTATATTAATATTTAAAATATATTTAAAATTAATAATTATAATTAATAAAAAAAAATAAAAAATAAAAAAAAAAAAATTACTCTATATTTTTCAAATGTAAATGAAGGAATGGAAAATATAATGGAGTATGCTTGTTGAATAGATATTGGGTATTCTTCTCCATTATCATTTTCTTCAATTAATAATAATGAACCTTTTTCAACTAAAAAAAGTGTTTCTTCTGGAAATAAAGTTAATTGTCCATTAATGACTTTACCCATAGTTTCGAATACATTGCCATGTTTTACTGTTACAATAGCTAAATTTAAAGAATAATCCCATTTTGCTTTACTTAAATTACGACTTTAAATGTAAAGTAAAAAAAAAAAATAAAATAAATAAAATAATATATTATTAATTAATTAATTTTATTACTTATTTACTTTTTTTTTTTCTACTTATATATTTAATATTTAATTAAATATATTAATATAAAATTTATAAAAAAAAAAAATTTACCTGGATACTACATGTGAATCAGAAATTACATTTTTTAAATCTTCTAAAGAATTTTGAATATTTTTTTGTCTTTCTACATCATTTTTTGCTTTATTAAACTGATTTTTTATAACTTTAGGTAAATATGATACATTCTTTCTTTAAATAAATAAATAAATAAATAAAAAAATCACACATACACATTTTAAAATTTTTATTCAATTATTATTTAAAAAAATTAATTTTATAATTATTATTATTATATAAGCCGAAAAAAAGAGAGAAAAAAAAAAAGGATAACAAATTATATTAAATCTTAACAATTTTAATAATTAAAAATAAATTTAAATAAATTATTTACTTATTTAAATACAAAGAATAATCAGTTTGTTCTTGTTCAATATCTTCAAAATCGTCCATTTTTCTTTAAAAAAAAAATAATAATAATTAATATGTATAAAAAAAAACTATTTTATATTTATTTTTATTATTATAAATTTTATTTAATTAAAAATATTTATTATTTTATTAATTTTTACAACAGAATATAATTAAAAATAAAAAAAAAAAATGATTAAAATATTTTAAAAATAAATTATTGCACGTGATTTCTATTTAAAAAAAAAATTGAATATTAAAATTTGAATATATACATTATTTGATGGTTTAATTGATGAATAAAAACTATTATTTATCAATTGTATATAAAATAATGATATATAAAGGTATATATTTATATAAATATAGTTTTTTTTTGGATTTTTTTAATTGCTATATAATTTATAAATATAATATGGTTCATTCAAATATTAAATTTTTTGGTTCAACCAAAAAATCTTTATTGTCTTGTTTTGATTTTTTAACTTGAAAATGAAAATAAAAAAAAAAAATTAAAAATTTCAAATAAAGTCTGTCCTTTATTTTATTTTATCTTATTGTATTGTATTGCATTATTGAATTGTATTTTAATTTTATTATATTTTATTTTATTTTTCTTCTTCCTACGTTTGTCATTCTTTTATTATTATTTTATTAACTTTTTTGATTCAATTGAATATTATTTACTTTTATTTATTTATATATATATATGTATATTAATAAAAATGATCAACATTATATCATAATATATTATATTTTATTTTATTCAAAGGTATAACTTTTGCTAACAAAATGATCAATATCATATTTATCACATATACAATAAGAACCAAAATAATTATTAGATAAATCTTTTTCTTTATTGTTTTTTACATAAGATCTATCACCATTCCAACCATCAAAAGCAAATTTACCAACAGAAACGGCAGCATAAGCAATATTAGCTTTAAGATGACAGGTTACTCTTTCTAATCTTAATGAAGAATAAACTTTATCACATAGATTATCCATATTATCTTTAAAATTAATATCACATTTACTCTTATCATCAGAACAATGATAACAAGCATCATGTCCATTACATGCTGGGGTAAAAACAGTAATAAAATCTTTAAATATACCTGCTGAACATCCATCTACTCTACTTCCAAGTAAAGCACTATAGTCAGATTTTTTATAAACTATTGAACCATCTTTTTTATTTTCTAATACAGTTATTTCTTTATCTTTTTTACTACAATCAAATTTTTCTCTTTTCATTAAGTTATGATTTTCAATTTCCTCATTTCTTTTCTTTTTATATTGATTAATATAATATTTAACATTATCATTTTTATAAACATCTTTCATTTCATTATAATATAAACATTGACTTAAACAATCATTAAGAAAATAATCTTCATCAATAGTCATTTGACCAGAAGCTTTTAAAACTTTATTATAAGTTTCTATATTGAAAGGATTATTTTGATCATTTATAACTCTTTTAAATTTAACATAAGATTTAAAACAATTATCTTTACAATTTTCAATATTAAAATTATCAAAATTCATATCCTCTTCATTAAAACCATTCATATTAATAATAGTATTTTCAATATCTTCAATAGATGCATCAGCATATTGATTAAATAATTCGGCTTCATCTTTTGACATTAATTCATTTAATGCCTCATTTACTTTATCATTTTTTTCTTGAATATTATTATAAAATCTTTCAGTATCCACCATTTTAACCTTTTTTTTACCATCACATGTACCAAATTCACTTTGACAACCTTGACCACAAAAATTTTTTCCTGTTCCACAATATCCATATTTATTACAACATTGACCTTTTGGACATTGACCATGACCTTCACCACAAGTACCATCTAAACTTATATCTATATAATCTAAATATTTTAAATCAGCCTTAATACATAAAGAAGTTTCATCTTCTAAAGAGTCACAATCAATAAGAGGATTTATAATTTTTAACTTTTCCACGGAAATATTATGTCTTATTGCAATATTTTGACAATTATCTCCATTTTTTATTGTATAATATTGTTTACATGCTATTGATGATGCATGACTGATATATATTAATGAAGATAAAATTTGTATTATAAAATGTATTTTATTCATTTTTTCTTTTCTTTTTCTTTTCTTTTTCTTTCTTTAATAAATATAATTTATTATTTATTTTTTATATAAATTATTACTTTATAAAAAGAAAAATAAAACAAAATAAAAAAAAACTACTGTATAAAAAAAAAAAAAAAAGAAGATAGTTTTTTTTTTTTTTCAAATTATCAAGTCTTATATATAATAATTAATAATTTTAATTATTATTATTATTATTATTAATGAGTATAATGTAATATATTATTAAATAAAGTTCTATTATATCATTGGTAACTGTTTAATTTGTTTTAAATATTTAAAAATATATAAAATTTAATGAACTCTGTATTTTCCATATAAAGTCAAAAAAAAAAATTTTTTTTTATTATTTATTATTGTATTATTATTATATTAAAATTTATATATAATCAATATATTATATTTATAATAATATTAAAATCTAATATAATTAATATCACCTTGTATATAAAAAAAAATATAATGGTACCTGAAATTTTTTAAAAAAAAAAAAAAGTTTTCTTATAATGTTGTTATAATAATTATAATGTTGTTATGATATTTATTATTATTTATTCATGAAAATATTTAATAATATTTTTTTGAAAATATTTTATGTTAAAATCTAAACGAAATATATAAAAATTTTATAAAAATATTTTCAAAAAAGTAATAATAATAATAAACTCTCTTAAAAAAAAATAGAGTTTTTAATATATAAAAAATTTTTATAATATTTTTTTAACATCAATTAATTTTTAATTATTCTATATTAAATTATATTAAATTAAATTAATTATATGAACGGATATTTTTATTACCTAAAATGGAAATATTTTAAATGTTTGTGTAACATAATACAGTAAATACCAATAAACAAAAAAATATGGCATTTATTTAATTATTGATTATTTACTATTAATACTATTAATTAATTATTATTAATAATAATAATTTATTATTATTGATATTATAATTATTTTAAAATAAATAAAATAAAATAAAATAAAATAAAACCATTTTAATAGGTTTATACAAGTATAATCAGAAAATGATTTATTACCAAATTTAGGTTTATATTATTATTTATATATGTTGAATAAATCATTTTATTTTAAATATTAAAACAATTATAATTGTATTTTTTTTACACAAAATATAATAAATGAATAAATAAATAAATAATATTATTAATAAATAAATAATTATAAATAAATAAATAAATAAATATTTTAAATAAATAATAAAGTCATTAATGATTAAAAATTAATAATAATAATTATATGTTTATAGTTTGTTTAAACTCCATGATTTGTTTTATGATTATAATCAAAAAATTAATACTAAGAATAAAAAACCAATGATTTTAATGAATTCAATTAGTGACTCTTCATTAAAAACAAAAAACAAAATAAAAAAAACAAAATATTAATACTGTTTAAAAAAGAAAAAGCATATTAAAAATATATTATTTAAATATAATATAAAAAAATAGTATAAAATACCTATTAATATATTCATTAGTATTAATTATTATAAATATTATTAATATTTTAAATATCTTAATAATCTGTTATTCTTTATTATTGACCAATTATTTATTATATTATTTTTATATATTTATTTATTTATTAACTTATTCATTTATTTATTTATGTATTTATTTATTTTATGTATTTATTTATGTATTTATTTATTTATTTATTTATATATTTATTTATTTATTAACTTATTCATTTATTTATTTATTTATTTATTTATTTATTTATTATTTATTTATTTATTTATTTATTTATTTATTTATTTATTTATTTATTTATTTATTTATTTATTTATTTATTTAAATTAAAAAAAAAAAAACGGTTTATCATTTAAAAAAAAATTAGACATT
This sequence comes from Anaeromyces robustus, assembly GCA_002104895.1. Lineage (NCBI taxonomy): Eukaryota > Fungi > Neocallimastigomycota > Neocallimastigomycetes > Neocallimastigales > Neocallimastigaceae > Anaeromyces > Anaeromyces robustus. The sequence continues at coordinate 175,046 of MCFG01000005.1, read as the reverse complement.
TTAAATAAATAAATAAATAAAAATGTATAAATCTACATAAATGAAATTTTAATTCAATATATAAAATCTCCTTTTTAATTATAATTATGTTAATAATTAAAAAAAAAATTAAAATTTAAAACCTACATTTTAATACATACATAAATATTTTAATATTTAAATATTTAAATATTTACATAGTATTTATACATAGTATTTTAATGCATACATAGAATTTTATTTTGATTTTGATTTAATATGTAAACATATTCATATAATATTATATTAAAAAAAAAAAAAGTTTATAACAATATAATTAATTAAAAAAAAATTCACTTTTTTATAGAATTCACATGTGATTCATTTACTATCTCCTTAATCAAACCAATCCTCGACATTTTCATGTATTTTAGCTGTACAATCTTTAACAACAACCTCTATAGGTATCAAATCATTGATGTCTATCTATTAAAAATTATATAAATTGATCACAATCTAATATATAACGTGAGACTTTTTTAGTTTTGTCAAATGTATTTATTACCTGGTAAAAAAAAAAATATTAAGAAAACCTTATTAAGTAATTGTGTTTAACCAGACCTTATGTATGAGTATTCTTTAAAATATTTATTATTATTCATTTAACAAAATATGTAATAGTTTTTATTTATTTTTGAAAATAAATAAATAAAAAAATATCAAAAATATAATTAGCCTTTTTTTAAAAAAAATATTATATATAATTAGATGTATAAAGTTAATGTAAAAAGGTTGATAGAAAACAGCTTAATATATTATTTTAAAACAAATTAATTAACTATTCAATATTTATTTTAATTATTTTAATTATTATTATTATTATTATTATTATTACTATAAGAAAATAAAAAAACTTTATTATATATAATAAATTTATTATTATTATTATTATTATTATTATTATTATTATTATTATTATTATTATTATTATTATTATTATTATTATTATTATTATTATTATTATTATTATTATTATTATTATTATTATTATTATTATTATTATTATTATTATTATTATTATTATTATTATTATTATTATTATTATTATATAAAAACATTCTTTACAGCTAATCCATTTTTAAATAAATAATAATAATAATAATAATAATAATAATAAGTTTTATAAAGGATAATAAATCTTAATTATTAACATATTAATAATGTATCCTTCAAACTTTAAGAAGTCTAAATAAAAATAAATATAAAAATTTAAATATATAAATATTAAAAAACTATAATAAAAATAATAATAATAATAATAATAATTATTATATATATATTTAAATATTAAAATAATAATAATAATTAAATATTAATAAATATATAAATATTAATAACTATTATTATTAATTATATATACTAAATAATAAATATCAATTTTTTCTCTTATATATAAATATTTTATATATTAATATTTTTTATTAATAATAATAATAAAAAAAAAAAAAAAGACAATTTTTAATATAGTCATCCTGTAATTTTTTTTTTTTTTTTTTTTTTTTTTTTTTTTTTTTTTTTTTTTTTTTCTATATCCGGGGTATGCTTCTTTGATCTTCCCTAATGTGAAGCAGTAAGCCCACTCCCTAATAATTAGGTGGTAATGTGTCCCTCATGGACTGCCATACTGAAGTCAGCTTCGGCTCTCCCAATCTTGTACAATAATTGCTGAATTTATATCCGCGAGCCACATATTGTTATTGGCGCCCGACATACCTCTAACGAGGCTGGTGAAGCCCAGCCCAGAAGTCACGTGATTCTAATCCACTTGGTTATTCTACATTACAGATTGGTTAAAGGTTGGTATTTCTCAAAGAAACAATATTAAAGACTATAAGAGTCAGGCAGTACAATAAATTATTAAATTAAGAAATGTGGTATAATTAAGGAAGAACATACTAACACCTGGCAAGCGAACAAGTACTAATGAAAAACCCACGTTGAGGAAACATCAGGGTTGCGGGGTCGAACCAGAGACCTTATGTATGCTAAGACAACGCCTTAACAACCAGGATAAAAACTGGACCGACTCATCCTGTAAAAATTTCGTTTTGTGTTGTAATAATTTAAATATAAACATAAACATTAAATATATTGTTTATTATGAATTAATTAATTAATTATTTCTATTACATTATCAACTTAAATGATTTTTTGATATTAATTAGATAACATCTTGATAATTAAATTATTATTATTGTTATTGATTATTATTGTTATTAGTTTATTAATTATTGATTTTTAAGTAAATTTTTATACAAATTTTTTTAGTACAAAAAAATTATGGTTTATGATAGGTTAAAACCATAATCATTAACTAATAAAATTTTATATACTTTACTATTGTTTTTTTTTTTTTTTTTTTTTTTTTTTTTTTTTCTCAATTTTAATATATTATTTTTTTAAATATAAAAATATCATAATATATATAATAAAACATATCATAACTAATAATCTTAAATTTCTTTTTTTTTTATTAATTAATTTCCTTTTTTTTTTTTTTTCAGTTTTTTTTTTTTTTTCTAAAAAGATAATTTAATTACATTATACAAGCGTAAAATAACTTATTTTTTAAACTAATACACTTTTTTTTTTTCTTAAATTTAAATTTAATATTTAACATAATATAATAAAATTAATTAATATAAAATTGTATAATATAAAAAAAAAAAAAAAACGGAAAAAAAAATAAAATAACTAAATTATAATATAACATAATAAAATAATAATATAATATAATAATAATATAATAATAAAATGGCTAATGAATTTGTAGGATTATCAGTAGAAGTCCAACTATCAAATGGACTTATAGTTAGTGGTATTGTTGCAGATATTAATCAAAAGAGTCAACAATTAATTTTACACAATGGTAATTTTTTTTTTCTTTTTTTTTTTCTTTTTTTTTTTGATTAGTGTTATTTATATATATATATTATTTTATTTTAAAATAAATCACACGATATATTAATCTTATTTTATATATATATATATATATAACATTCTTAATAACAATTATATAGCAACACTTAATATAAATAATATCAAACAATTTTCAAAAATGTACATTATTCAAAATACTGATATAAAAGATTTACAGTTGACTTCAGATAAAAAAATAAATAATGTCAATCCTAATTCTTTAGCTTCACCTACGTCAAGTTATGCAAAACTACAAACGCTTCCTCCACAAGCACAATCGCAAACTCAAATACTTTCACCAACCCTTTTACCAATGTACGGATCATCAACCAATTTAAATAATCCTAATATCATTCCAATGAATAATATATTATCAATAGGAGGAATTGCAACAACTCCAAATAATACAAATCTTAATTCTCTTTTATTTAAAAAATCAAATAGTACTACCGAAGTACAAAATAATACAGCTGCACAGTCAAAAGCATATATGGTTGATGATGACGATGATGTTTTACGTTCACCAACAATAAAACAAAATAGTGTACCGTATGCAGATCCAGCAATTGTTTCTGTAATTATCTATTTCTTATATACCTAATTTTATTTTATTTTTTTACATTTTATCATTTTTTTTAAAAAAAATATATATATACTATATTTTGTTTTAAATGTGATTTCTTAATAAATTACATTTAAAAATTAAAAAATTTTACATCTTTCTTATCATTGAATCATATATTAATGATAAAATTTTAATTGTTTTTCATTAAATAATATTTTTATTATAATAATTAGTATTCGCAAGCTATTTCTGATAATAATAGTGATGCAACAAGGTACATTTTTTTAAAAAAAAAAAACAGATATAAATATATATATAAAATTAAAAATTAAAAAATATATATAGATATAAATATATATAAAAAACAATATTAAATTATATCATATTTTATTTTATAATATATCTAAATATAAAAAAATTTTATTATTAATATTTAATATTATTATTTTCTTATTTATATAAAAATATAATAATAAATACGTTAATTAACTATTTTTAATGGAAAAAAAATTACAGTAATTCAACTCAAAAAGTAATGAAATTCTATATATACAAATATTTATATATATTATTATTATTATTATTCATCACAATAAAAAAAATATAAACATTTTGTTTTTCTTTAATAAATTTATTAATGATTTATTTGTAATGATATTTATTTATAGATACTATCAAATGCTTTAAATAATTATTCATCAAAGAAAAATAATTCAAAAATTAATGAAAGTAATAATGACGAAGATGATTTAGTAGACTATGATTACAATAGAAATTCTCAAAGAAAGTATAAAAAGAAAAATCAAAAATCATATTTCAATTCTTTAAAGGAACAACGTAGTGCCGCAATATCATCAAATCATTCTTCTAAAGTAGTTATTTCATTTTATATTTATATACATATATATATTAATTCAATTACTAATAAAATAATTTAAAAAAAAAAAAAAAAGAAAAAAGATAAAATATCAATATATTAATTAATTTTTTTTTTTTTTTTACGTTTATCTTTAAACTAATATATATATGTATATTATTTTCATATTATTACATATTATATTTATATTGGAAAATAAAATCATAATAATATAAATAAATATCAATAATCACAATAATTTTCACAACTATTATTAAAATAAACAAAAAAATTGACATCTATAATTATCATAACGAATAATATTATAATAATAATAATATCAAAATATATATATAATTACTATGTTATTATCATTATCTTTATTTTTTATATTATAAAAAAATAATAATAAATTAAAATTAAATTCAAAATTAAAATTAAAAGGGTAATTCTAAATACAATACATCACCAGGAAGACAACGGAAAGGAAGAAGAGCTGAAACTAATCAATGGGCTAATGGTGATGTTAATCTTTATAAAGATGAAGAATTTGATTTTCAAGGTAATTTAGGTTTATTTGATAAGAAAAAGGAATGGGCTAAAATTCGTGAAACCAATAATATTGCACCTGAAACCCTTTTAGTTAATTTAAATAAAATTAAAAAAGATACAAATTCACCTTATCGTCATCGCCATCGTCATAGTAGTGGTGGTAATTCAACGGATGGACATCCATATTATGAAAGTTCACAAGTTAAATTAGGTATTCATGAAAATGTTCTTGATTCAGTAGCAAGTGAAACCGATAGTGAATATGAAAGTAGTAATGAAGAAGAAACGTCACAAAGTAAAATTTCTGGTATTGGAAAATCTTCACGTATTATTTTTGAAAATTCATCAGGTGTTGTTATTCCTTCCTTAACAGAAAGTCAAGCTGCATTATTAGAACATTTAACTTGTAATAATATATAAAATATAAATTTTTTTATAAATTTTTTTTATAAATTTTTTTTTTTTTTAAAAAAAGAAATATATATATATATATATATATTTTATTTTAATTGAAATATTAAAAAAAAAATAAATATTAATAATATGAATAATATAAATACTAATTTGATATTAATATAAATTATCTTCATATATAATCATTTTAAATAAATATTACATTATTAAATTAATAATAGCTAATGAATATGGTATTAAAGAAGAAATTACTATTGAAAATGCTGGAAGAGATATTGCAATGATGGTCATTCAAGCTCTTGGTGGTAATAGAAGAATTAATATTCACAATCATAATTCTGCCCCATTTGTAGTTATATTAGTAAGTAAAATTAAATTATGAATTTTTAACCCTTTTATAATATAAGATTATTTATTTATTTATTTATTTATTTATTTATTTGCTTATTTATTTATTTATTTATTTATTTATTTATTTATTTATTTATTTATTTATTTATTTATTTATTTATTTATTTATTTATTTATTTATTTATTTATTTATTTATTTATTTATTTATTTATTTATTTATTTATTTATTTATTTATTTATTTATTTATTTATTTATTTATTTATTTATTTATTTAAAAAAAAATCATTAGGCTGGTAATAATAAATCTGGTGCTTATGCAATTAATGCTGCAAAGCATTTATTAAATCATGAATGTCAAGTTCTTGTTTGTATAGCTGCAACAGAAAATGATATAATTAATGTAAATATATATATATATATTATACAAAGTTTATAAATAAAATATATATATATATATTAATAATAATGGACAATATAATAATATTAATTGCAATTATAATTATTATAATAATAATAATCAATATATATATATTTAAAATAGATGGTTGCTTATCAAAAAAGAATATTTACCTTAGTGGGTGGAAAATGTATATACCAAGCTTCAAGTAAGTTAAAACAATATTCATTTTAAATAAAAAAAAAATTATATAATATAATTATGTCTATATATATTAAAAAAAAATATTATATTTATATTATCTTAATAATAATAATAATAATAATAATAAAATAGATTTACCAACAAAAGCTGTTGATATCATTGTTGATGGTATTCTTGGTGCTAGTCAATATTTAAATAATATTAGAGATGATAATCAAAAAGAATGTATTATAGGTATGATGGAATGGGCTAATTCTATTCAAACACCTGTAGTAAGTTTAGAATGTCCTAGTGGAATTCATCCATATACTGGTAATTATAATAATAAAATATTTATTATATATATATAATAGAATAGAATAGAATAGAATAGAATTTGCAAATTTATATTTAAATAAAATAATAGTAATAATAATAATAATAATAATAATAATACTTTTTTTTTTTTATTATGCATATATTATATATGATATTTTTTTTTTTTTTTTTTTTTAATTATATTTATTTATTTAAATAGGTGAAATCATTGATGCAGAACATTATATTAGAACAAAATGGACTGTAGCTTTAGGTTTACCACGTTGTGGTTTAACAGATAGTGATTTAACAGGTGGTATTCTTCTTGGTGATATTGGTATACCAAAAACAATATATAAAACATTAGGATTAAAACCAAATTATCATCACCCATTTGCTGATAAATATTTAACCAGCATAGAGTTTCTAAAATGAAAATAAACACTAAACAATAAACAATAAATAAATAAATACATAAATAAAAAAAAACGAATTAAATAAAATAAAATAAAATAAAGAACAAAAAAATAAAAAATAAAAAAAAAAAAAAAAAAAACACAAAAAAAAAAAAAAATGAATAAATAAATAAAAAACATTTAAAAGAAAAAATAAATAAAATTATATATAAATAAATTTAACAATAAATGAAAAGAGGAAAAAGAAAAAAAAAAAAAAAATACCGAAAAATAGAATTGAAAAAAATAAATCAAAATTAAATGAATCAAAATAAAAATGAAAATGAACAAAAATAAAATAAAATAAAAAAGAAAAAATAAAATAATAAAAATAAAAATAAAAATAAAAATTAAAATAAAATTAAAATTAAAATTAAAATAACATAAATTAAAAAAAAAAATAATTAAATTAAATAAAAGGAGAAGAAAAAAAAAAGATAAACAAAAATACAAATTAATAAATTTAAAACACAACTCCCACATAACAATAAATATAATATTTAAATATTAATAATTAATAATATAATAATATAACGTAATAAAAAATTTCATAATTTAAAATTAAATAATAATAATTTCATATTTTATAATTTATTTTAAATACATTAAGAAATAATAGAATAATAATAATAATAATAATATCTTTTTTTATATATATATGTTATTTTAGTTAATTTTCATTTTTATTTTCTTTTATTTTTATTTTTTTATTTTATTTTTATTATATTTTATATTTTTTTTTTATTTCAGTATATTAATTTTAAATTATAATTCATACATTATTTATAAAAATAATTCAAAAATAATTCTATCTTTTTAATTAAATTTTTAATAATTATATAATGATAAAAATATATTTATTTATTTATTCATTTATTTTGTTTTTTTATTATTATTTATTTTATTTTTATTTTTTTTTTATTTTTTTTTTCTTTTATTTTACCTTTTTATTTTATTTTATTTAAAAAAAAAAAAAAGTAGTTTTTTTTTTTATTTATTTATTAATTTATTTATTCTAAATAGAAAGAATTATAATTCATCCTAATTCATCATTAAATATATTAAAAATAAAAATAATAACCCATGAACTCGAATATATATATTTAAAAAAAAAAAAAAAAAAAAAAAAAAAAAAAAAAAAAAAAAAAGGACATCACAATAATAAACAGAAAAATAGAAAAAGAAATAACAAATATATAGATAAATAAGACAATTAATATAATAGCATAGCATATTATATTAAATAGATATTAAAAAAAGCTTTTTAACAACTATATTAAAATGACAAGATATATTACTTCAGATATTAAAAAACGTTGAAAAGAAATAAGAAATAAGAAATAAAGAAATATAAGAAATAAGAACTAAGAAATATAAGAAAATAAGAAAATAGAAAATAAGAAAATAAGAAAATAAGAAAATAGAAAATAAGAAAATAGAAAATAGAAATAAGAAAATAAGATATAAAAATATAAGAAATAAGAAAATAGAAAATAAGAAAATAAGAATATAGAAATAAGAAAATAAGATATAAGAATATAAGAAATAAGAAATAAAAATAAGAAATAAAATTGAAATTAACAATAAAATAAAATAATTACATCAAACTCTTAAAGGGATATTTCCTTTTATTTTTATTTTTTTTTTTTTATTTTCATATTTATTTATTATTTTATTTATTTATTTTTAATATGTGTTACATGGTTTTTCTTTTTATTTATTTATTTTATATAAGAATATTATTTTTTTTTTTAACATTTAAAGTTTAATATTAAATAATACATAGTATTGTATATAATTATATATTATTTGCCATAGTTATCATTTTTATTTTATTTTATTTTATTTATTTTAATAATAATAATATGATATAATATATGATATAATAAGAATTAAAAATTATAAATGTTTATAAAGTAATTATCGTCATTTTATAAATAGTCATTTTAAAAAATTATTTTTAATATTAATTACATATAAATTTATATAAATTTATATAATAATTCGTTTACATATTTTATTAATATGTATAAAGTATGAAAACCTATAGTCATTTAAAAAATAATTATTGAAATCAAAATAATTATAGAATTCTTTATTTGAATACTTTTTTTTTTTTTTTTGATGCATGTACTTCTCATATACACAATACTTATTTACCCATTTTTAGTAAGTATCATGTTGACTTTTTAATTTATAATTTTATATTTTATACAATATTAATTAATTAATTAATTATATTCCATACCATGTATGAATGTATGAATGTATGATAAAAAATTATAATTCATTATTATTATTATTCTATAGTTTTTAAGTATTCTTTTTTATTTATTAATTTTTTTTTCCTTTTTTTAATATTGTATATAATATTTTATTTAACAGAAAATTCTAATCCTTATTGTAGTAATAATTTAAACATTAAAAAAATATTAATTAAAATAATAAAAAAAAAAAAAGGATATAGGAGGATAATATAATTTTAAACCATCATTTTGTATTATTAGCATTTAAATAACTGTTAAACAGTTGTAATATTCATTTTTTATCATTGTATTAATACAATTCAATTATTCAATTATTCATTATCTGTTTCATTCGAAAGAAAAAAAAAATAAATAACGAAATATAATTATAATTATATTTCTTTTTTGTTTTTTCGAATTTTGATACAAATTTTTTTTTAAATTTTAAATACAACATAAAATAATAGAATAATATAATAATATAATAATAGAATAATTGTATTATTGAATTGTGTATTTTTTTTTAATTAATTAAAATACATATTTATTATTATCATTGGCAACTTAATAAAGACAAGATCATACATTTTCCCTAATCGAAAAAGAAAAAGAAAAGAAGAAAAAAAAGAAAAAACAGTTTCGAGAATAATATAAAGAATTTTTTTTTACAATAAAACAAATATACAATTTTATATAATTTTATTTTTATCATTATAAATAATTAAGAAATATAAATATAAATTGGTTTATTAGTTTTTTTTTTTTTATTAGTTTATTTGGTTTATTAATAATTGATATTTGATTTCTTTTTTTTTTTCCCTTCTTTTTTTTTGCCAAACTTTTCATGATAAAAAATATAACTTTGGTAAAAAAAAGAAAGCGATTTAATAAATAAATAAATAAATAAATAAATAAATAAATAAATAAATAAATAAATAAATAAATAAATAAATAAATAAATAAATAAATAAATAAATAAATAAATAAATAAATAAATAAATAAATAAATAAATAAATAAATAAATAACTAAGTAAATAAATAAATAAATAACTAAGTAAATAAATAAATAAATAAATAAATAAATAAATAAATAAATAAATAAATAAATAAATAAATAGATAAATAAATATATAAATAAATAAATAAATAAATAAATAAATAAATAAATAAATAAATAGATAAATAAATATATAAATAAATAAATAAATAAATAAATAAATAAATTTGAAAAGATAGAATAATATAATTTAGTATATATTAAAGTATAGTTTAATATATGAATTTCTATTTTTTAATTAATTAATTAATTAATTTAGAAATAATTAATATCATAATTAATATAAAAAACTTTATTTTATAGTATATTGAATGTAAATGTAATATACATACATTAGAATTAAAATAATAAAGATGGAATACTTAATATTTATTTTTATTTATGATACGAATATATTCTAATATAACCTTTTAAATCAATATATTAAAAAAAATGAATATATATTTATTTAATGTTTAATTTAATACAAATATATTATTTACATTTATTTCTATTGATTGTAATAAATGAGTGTTTCAATGTAAAATACTTTAATTCTATGATTTTTCATATATTATCATTATATTTATCCAATATAAAATTTTATTAATTTTATTTTTTATACAAGTTATACAAAAAAAATATTTAACCATAACGAATGATAAACTGATAAATTGAATACAATAAATTATTAAATAAATTGTCATAATTATTTTTTTAATTATCATTAACGATTTTTAAATTAAATAAATGAATAATTATAAAGTAAATAAATATTGATAAACATATTAATTTTAATAAATAAACAAATAATATAAATAAATAAATTAATTAATTAAAAATTAAAATACACAATCCATTTTTATCAAAAAAAAATTTAAAAAAAAAGAATAGTAAATAATAATTATATTATTATTATAATTATATTATATTAAATTATAATATAATAATAATATAATAATATAATAATGATATAATAATAATAATATAATATTAGCCTATTTATCAATATAAAATGATATAATATAATAAAATATAATAAATAAATAAATAAATAAATAAATAAATAAATAAATAAATAAATAAATAAATAAATAAATAAATAAATAAATAAATCTATAATAGTAAATAATAAATAATATATATAATAATATATATAATAATATATAGAATAATAATAAAAGTAATATTTATGATCATTATTATATGATATAATATAATATAATAAGAATATATAAGAATATTATCATCAATCTTGAATTTATTTATTATTTTATTTATTATTTTATTTATTTATTTATTATTTATTTATTTTTTATTATTTTATTTATTTATTTTTTATTATTTTATTTATTTATTTTTTATTATTTTATTTATTTATTTTTACCATTATTATTTTTTATTTATTTATTTATTATGACTATTAATTTTATTATGACTATTATAAATAGTTTATATTAAATGTTATATTATGCATTACATTACATTATATGATATTATTTAATTGGTAATATATTATTTACTATTAGAATAATACTTAAATAATTAATTATTTTTAGTATTATTGAAAAATTGAGAAATCGTTATTTAATATATAATTCATCATAATTTCTTTTTTTCTTTTTTCTTTTTTTTTTTTTTTTATTTCCTGTTTTCTTTTTTCCATTTAGTTTTTTAATAAAATAAAATTAATATAATAAATCTATTTTTTATTTTATAAGAAAATAATTTTGAATGAAATAAAAAATACTATACAATTTTTTTTTTTTTTTAAAAATATATTATAATACAGTATTTTAATTTATTTATTATAATTCTTTCTTTTTTCTTATTTTTAATATATTGTTTAATTCAACCTTAATTTAATTAATTTATTTATTTCAAAAGTTTAAAATAATTATTAATTTATTTGTCTTTCTTATTAATCTAAATATAATAATAAATTTTGATTATAAAAAAAATAAAGAAACAATAAATATTATAGAATTTTTTTTTTATTATAGAGTTATATTAATAAAGAATTTAATAAAATATAAAAACAAATAAAATAATAAAATAATTTTGAATTGAATAACCAAATTATAAAAAGGTAAATAATAATATTAGGCTTTATATAATAAAAAAAATATAATCAAATATAATTTGATATTAATTTTTTTTCTTTTTTTTTTTTTTTTTTTAAAAAAAAATGTATATATACTACATATTTATTAATAGTTTATTTCATTTTAAACGAATAAAAAATTTTGTATTGAAAAGTAATTATTAATCTAGAATTAATTAAATACTTTTTCTTAAAATTTATCCTTTTTAACATATTATCAGTTACTATCAAAATTAAAAGAATAATTATTAAAAGGGAAAATTTAATAAACAAACAAATAAAATAAATAAATTAAAATTTAAAAGATTAAATATCAATAAATAAAAACAAATAGTTAAAATAACAAGAATAACAAAGTATTACAATATATATAACACACATTTTGATATAAAATAAAAAGAAATAAAAAAAATGTACAGATACAAGAAGGCAATTCCAAACGTTACTATTCCAAGTAACATTTTTAACAAAAGTATGTTTTAAAAATTTTTTAATAATTTAATTTTAATTTAATTTAATAATTCAATTTCTTTATATTATTAAAAAAATCAATAATATATAATTTATAATCTAATCTATTAATAATTTTAATATATATAAATATAAATAATAATATTATTAATATAATATAATATAATTTCTTTTTTATTATCTACTTTTATTATTATTATTATTATTATTTTTAATCGTTTATTATCGAAATTATTTTTAGAAAACAATAACAATTTTGTTTATCCATCACCAGAATTAGATTTTGGAAATACTATTGAAATGATATTTCAAAAGCATGGTATTTACGATCAATTAGTAAACTATACTGGTGAATGGTCAGTAAAAATCGAAAGTTTAGATGCTAGACCTTTAATTGTTAGTCGTTACACATCTTATGATGCTGATCCAAATGGTAAAACTGTTATTGCTGTTGCCCATTTATCTCAAAGTGTTATTTCTCAAAATCCTCAAGCTCCACCTTCAATTTCAGCTGCAAAGAATGCTGCCGAAAATGATGACCTTTACTTTGATCCTTTAATTGAATTTGAACTTTTACCATCTGGACTCTGGCATGCCATTGGTGTTGTCAGGTAAATAAAATGAATTTTTTTTTTTTTTATTTTATTATATTGATTATATATGTATTCTATATGTACAATATTTATTCATTTATTATAACTAATACATATTATTATTAATAATATTAATAAATAAATAATTAATAATATATATTATTTTTTATTTTATAATATTTAATATAAATATAATATAAAATTTCATTTTTGAATTATTATATTTAATAATTATAGATGGAATGGAAATTATCAAAAAGTTAAAAATTATCATGATCAATTAGAATTGGATTATTATGTTAATGGTTGGGCTAGAAGAATTCATGAACATTATATAGATCATGAAAGTTATTCTATTGTTACCCTTAACTAAGTTTAAAATAAGAAAAAAAGAAAATTATATATATATTTATTGAATTTCAAATAAATATATAATTATTAATTTCGTTTCTTTTATTTTTTTTTTTTTTTTTTTAGAAAAAAAAAAATAATATAAAAAAAAAAGAAACAAAACAATTTTGATTTTTTTTTTAACCATATACTATCATATCATATTATAAAAAGTAGGGAATAATAAAAAAAATATTTTATTATTCTCTCAAACAAGAATTCCTCCAATTTTAAAATATTATTATACTTTTTTTTAAATTAAAAAATAATAAAAAAATATATACTATCATAATAAAGGAAAAAAGACAACAAAAATATTATCAAAAAAAAAAAAAAAAAAAAATACATATATTCAATCTAATATAAAAAAAAATATAAATAAATATATAAAATAGAATATTATGGTAATTCGAATATTTTATAATTTGTATATATTTAAATAGTTATTTAAACAAATAACAATTTCCTAAAATAAAATTTTGAAGTACCATAATAGCGTCATCAAATCAAATCATTCAGTATAAAAATATTAAAAAAAAAAAAATTAAAAAAAAATAATAATAATATATATATAACGAAAAGCAATCACGATAAAGCATAAATAAATATCATATTAATAATATCATAATAATAACATTAATAATAATAATTAATATTTAAAATATTTAATATTATTAAAAGTTGAGAAAAAGTATATTCATTATAGATTATTGTTATTTTGTATTCTAAAAAATTAACTTTTAGAAATTAATATAATAATGATAATAATGATAATAATTGTTTAGATCAAAAAGAATGAAATTAAAAACAAACTTTTAATAATATATAATATTTTAATGTATATTATTTAGATAATTTAGAATATAAAATACAATACATATACACACACAAAAAAAAAAGTAATTTAAAGTTAACAGAATGAATAATAATAAATATTGAAGTATTTATTATTATTATCAAAAAAAAAAAAAAAAAATTAAAGTTATAAAGAAAAAATTGAAGCTTATTATTTATTAATAAGGTTTTTATTTTTACTTGTATCTTTAAAAATTTTTGGATATTTAAAAAAAAAAAAACTCTTAAAAAAAACAAAAAGTTATAAATAGAATATAAATTACATATAATATTATAAAAAAAAAAATAAACAATATAAAAATCGAAAGCTAGAAAAAATTAATCATATAAAATAAAAAAAGAAGATCAATGAAAAAAAAAAAAAAGAAAAAAGAAAAAAGAAAAATAAATTAAATGAAAAAAAAAAAAAAAAGAATAAAATTAAAAATATAAGAAATAAAATAGAATAAAAGTAAAGATAAACAAAAAAAAAAGAAAAAACATAAGAAAAAATAACTATATAAAAAAATTAAAGTGTAATAAAAAAAAAAAAAAAGAGAGAGAAAAAAAATCTCAAATCTCAAACCACAAATAACAAACAAAAGAAAAGAAAAAAAAAAAACAAAATAATAATAAATTTTTTTTTTATTTTAATTTTTTTTTTACAAGTTTTATTTTTTTTTATTTTCTTTTACATTTATTTATTATTATTTTTAAATTTTATTATTTATTAATTTTTTTATAAGAAATTATATTTATATCTATATATCTATATCTTTGTCTTTGTTTATATCTATATAATATATAGATGATATATGGTAATCTTTATAATTATGTATGGGTTATAAAAAAATGAGAGGGAGAGGGGGAAAGTGTATGTAATTTGTAATTTGTGTGTAATTTATGTTATATAAAAGTTGATTAAACAAAAAAAAAAAAACTTATATATATATAATTATTTGGTTTAATTATAATGGAATATATATTACTACTAATTGTTAATTTATAAATATTAGAATTATTTCTATATTTAATATTAAATTGTAATAACAATAACATTATTTAAAAGAAAATTTTTTTATAAAAATGGTGAAAATATTTTTTATAATGGAAAAAATAGTTAATAAAATAATTAATTTGTTTTTTTTGACCTATTCTCATTGATTATATGTTATAAAAATAAAAGATTTTTAAAGATTTCAATAATCTCTGAATAATTAATAAATAATAAATAACAAATAACAAATAACATTAACTTATATTCAAGACTTAAAAAAAAAAAAAAAAAGAAAAAAAAAGAAAAATCTACTACATTCCATATTATATATAAATTATAAATTATAAATATATAAATATTTATAATATAAATTCAAATATTATCAAAAGCAAAAAAAAAATAAATAAATAAATAATAACATGTCATAATAATAATAATAAAATAATAATAAAAAAGTGAAATAATTAATATAATGTATATATATATATCTATATATATATGCATATATTTTATTTTATATAAACAACCCTTAAAAATAATAATAATAATAATAATAATAATAATAAATTAAAAATTATCATTTTTATATAAGACTGGTCAATTTTTTTTTATATTTTTTTTTTTTATATTTTTTTTTTATATTTTTTTTTTATTTTTTAAATATTTTTTTATTATATTATACTTTTTTTTTTTTTTTAACATTTGAAATAAATTTGTTTCAAATTTTTTTTTTTTTTTTTCATATTATTTATATAATTATGAATTATAGTTATGATTATATTATTATTATTAAGTAATATAAATTTCATAAAAAAAGGTTTATACGTGCGACTGTTTTTTTTTTTTTTTTTTTATTTTTTTTTTATTATTATTATTATTAATTTCATTTTCATTTTCATTTTTCTAGACTTATGGTGAAATCATAGTTAATTGTTGGTAATACACTACTCATAAACTATTATTATCCCCAACATAAGAAAAAATAATAAATAATAATATAATAATAAATATATATATATAAAAAAAATAAAAATATATAAAAAAAAAAAAGTTAATAATTAAATAATTAAATAATTAAATATATATTATAGAGAAACAAATATATATATAAATAATATATATAAATAATATATTATATAGTAATAATAATAATAATAATAATAATATTATTATTATTATTATTATTAGTGGTAGTAATAGTAATATTACCTTTAAAAATATTAATAAAGCCATATCTGGTCGTATTTCCATATTACCTGTAGCTTGCATATTATCTACTAATTTTTTTGTTACATTAGCATGACGACATGGATGAATAGTAGCAAGTGAAAAATTTTCATGGGGATGAGTTTCTATAGTTACTGTTTTTTTAGCATGATCTTCTGAAATATCTTCAAAAATTTGTTCTGGTGTTAAAGGAATATTATTTTCATCAAAACCAAAAAGCCAAATTCTTGGTGTTTGATAACCTTTATCATAAGTTATACTTAATATATTTTAAAATATTATATATATATATAATAATAAAAACAATAAAATAAAAAAAAAAAAAAAAAAGATATTTATTAATATTATAATTATAAATAAAATATATAAAAAAAAATTATGGAATTATTACGTGTGTAAAAAAAAATAAATAAATAAACTATTATTATTATTATTATTATTATTATTATGAATTGATATATGTATCATTAACTATGTATACTTTATTCTTTTATTATAAATATTTAATAATAATATATTGTGATTATATATTATTATTTACAATCAATTTTGTTTTACTTATTATCAATATTAAACTTATTATAAAATGTTATGTTTCATTCTTTTTTTTTTTTTTTTTTATAATATTAGTTGAATTTAAAACTTTCAATATTTTTATTTATTTTTAATATTAGCGTTATTAAAAGATTTCCTTTTATTTTTATTTAATATATCAATACAAAATGTATGATCCATTCATTTATTGAAAAACAAAAGTATCATATAATTATTATTATTATCATTGTCATTATTATTATTTTTGAATAAATTTATAAATTTTATTTTCATTTCATTTCATTTAGTTTAATTATTATTACATATATATATATATATTTACTTTCAACTTAATTTTTTACTTATTTATTATTATTATTATTATTATTATTATTTTTTTAATTTTAATGTTTTAATTTAAAAATTTTTATATTTTTAAAATTTTACCTTATATTATATGTTCTAGTTTTTAAAATATTATCTTCATTTAATTCATTAGGATCATCAATAATTTCAAAATTTGAATTACCATCACCCATAACATCTTCAAGTTCTTCTAAGTCTTCTAAATCTTCTATTTCTTGTTCTTTATTATTTTGACTTACTGAAAGTTTTTTCATATCAGAATCAATTTCTTCTACTTGATCAATATTTTGTTTTTTCATTTGATAATAAGTTTCAATCCATTCATCTTCTACTATTCTTTCCATTTCTTCATCAACATATTCCATATCTTTAGCTCTTTTTATACAAGGAACATTTTTAGTTATAAGATATTGTTTATTATCTGGTAAATAACTACGTTTTTTTTCTTTAACTCCTTCACACCAAGACCATGTTGGACATTTTGAAACTAAAAAATCTCCTGCTTGAACAAATTCTTCTGGTGTTAATACACCAGCTTCATAAAATCTGGATTCTTTTAAAAGTGGTGTAAATTTATCTTTTAAATTATTATAAATTGTATATAAAGCCATTTTTATTTTATTTTTATTTTTATTTTTATTTTATCTTTTAGTTATATATATAATGTATAATATTTATACTATTATTATTATTAATTTAAATATTCAAAAGCTTATATTTTATTTAAAAAAAGAATTAATTTTAATTTTTAAATTGTGGGAGTAATATTTTTATTTTGTTTTATTTTTAAATATTTTTTATAATATTTGATATTTTATTTACTTGATATTTTATTTATTTATTTATTTATTTATACACTATATATGTTATAGTTTTTTCTTTTTTTTTCTTTTTATTACTTTAAAATAATAATTTTTTATAATAAAAACATTCAGTATTAGTTGTATTGTTGTATAGAATAAATTTTTTTTTTAAAAAAAATTTTTTTTAAAATATTCATAAAAAAAATTAAATAAAAAAAAATTAAAAATAAAAAGTTTAATTTAGTATAAGAAAAATAAAATTAAATAAAAAAAAGGTCTTTTTATACTCAAATTTTTAACAATTTAACATATTAACATTTTAACAATTTTTTATAGAATTTTTATATTTATTTTATATTTTATATATTATTTTTTCTAAATTATATTAAATTTTTTTATTAATTATTTTGTTATTAATTATTAATTATTTTATTAATAAAAAATTATGGAAAATATGGAAAATAATTATAAAAAATTTAATTATTATTTAAAGTTTATGATAATTAATAGAAATAATTTAATATATTTTAATATATTTTAATATATTATAAGTATATATAAATAATAAACAATCTTTTAAATTCTCATTTTTCATTTTTCATTTTTTTACATGACATGAGTTTTTAAAATCCATAACGTGAAATGAACAAGAAAGATTTTCCAAAAATGATCCAAGTTTTTGTATAAGTAACAATACTATAGAAATAATAAAAAATGGAAAATAATAAAAAATGAAAAATTTAAAAAAATTTATTTAAAGAATAATGAAAAAAGGTCATAATTAACAAAAAAAAATACTTTTATTATTAAAGTGAATGAAATTTTTTAAAAAAAAGTAAATCTTAAATTTTATTTATCTTTAATTCATATTATTATTTAATTAATATTAATAATATTTTTAATCTTAAAAAGTATTCTTTTTATGATTAAAAAAAAAGAGACTTTTATTATTAAAAACTTTCTTTAATTAAAAAAAATATTCTTTAATGACCCACTATATAATTTGACACTAACTTTTTTTCTTTCAAAAAAAGAAAAAATAAAAAGTTGAAATGAAAGACTAAAATAAAATATTAAAATTCTTGTTATTAAAATAATAATGATAATAATAGTAATAATAATAATAAATCATAAACAATAAATCTATTATAAATTACGATACATTTATAATAAAAATAAAAATAAAAATAAAAAGTAAAATAAAAAGTAAAATAAAACCAAGTAACTGCCTTTTTTTTTTTTCTACATTTTCAATAACTGCCTTTTATTTTAAATCAATATTTAATGTGATTAATTAAAATAAATCAAAAATTTTTAAATAAATTTTTATGTAATTTTATATAAAATAAAAGTTTTATTAAATAATAATAATAATAATAATAATAATAATAAATATATATATATATATATAGATAGATTTATAAGTTATAGCTATTCTCTTTTCTTTTTTTTTTTTTATTATACTTTATACTTCATTTCTATTTTATATATTATAGATTGATTTTTTACTCTTTAAATATTATTTTTGATAAATTTATAATAAAATAAAAAAATAGAGTATTTTAAAATATTAAATTTAAAAGAAAAATGGAATTTTCTTTATATATAAATATGATCATTAAATAATTTATATTTATATTTACATAAATATTAATTATATATATTTATTATATATAAAAAATAAAATATATGAAAATATATATATATATATAAAACACTTCAATTTAGAATATACAATTTTTTTTTTTAAAATATAAAATAAAATAAAAAAGTTAAAAAAAGTGAAATTATCATACATATTTTATAATATTATCTCTCTTTTTTTTATAATATTTTTACAATATATATGTTTTATGTTTTATTTATATATATACTTTTTTTTTTTTACATATGAAGTATTTTTTTTTTTTTTTTTTTTTTTTTTTTTTTTTTTTTTTACATATTTGCTATAAAAAAATATTATATTCTTTAAGTATTAGTATTATTGTTGTATTTGATAATTGTGTTAATATTTTATTTATTAATTTTATTATTTTTATATTTAATATTTTTTTTTTTTTTTTTTTTTATATTTTTTTAAAATTATTATTATTATTATTTTTTTTTTAAAGAATAAATATTGATCTATATTATTTATCCTAATTATATATTATTATTATTATTGTATAAAATAAATTTTTTTTTAATATTTCATTTATAATTGATCATTCTTATTTTTTTTTCTTTTTCTTTTCTTTTTCTTTTCTTTTTTTTTTTTTTTTTTTTTTTTTTTGCCTTTATAAATATAATAATATATAATTATTATTATTATTATTAGGATAAAGAAAAAAATAATAATAATCAATTATAAATATTAAAATTTTTTAAAAAAAAATTATTTTTATTTATGATTAATAATAAAAATTAATTTATTTTTTATTTTTTATTTTTTATTTTTTATTTTTTATTTTATTTTTTTTTTCTTTTAAAAAAAAAAAAAAAAAATAAACTTAAATTACTTGACCAGATAATCCAGCAATAGTTTCGGTATCATAGTTATATTCTTTCATTCTAACTAATAATTCTTCAAATACTGTCCATACACCACCTTCTATTACCTTTAATTTACGATCATCATTCCATTCTTCATAAATTTGACTTCTAAGTGGATTAGTTTCATCATCTTTACTTTCCATATTATCTTTACAACTAACACTTTGAGTGGTGTAACTTATAAATATATCTTTCTTTGGATCTTCATAATTTGGATAATAATAAAGAACATAATAAGCAACATGGGTTAAAGTTTTTTCGGTATTTGGACGAGTTAAATTAATGTAGAAGGGTTGAAGGAAAAGGAACATATCATAATAATTAGTAACAATTTCTTTCATTGGTTTTTCAGTAGCATTTGGATCTTCTGGTTTATCAGCTGGAACTTGTTGAACTTTTGGTTCACGTTTTGGATGAGCTTTAATAAATTCATTAAATAAATCCTATATAATTTTTTAATTTTTTAATATAAGATATAAGATGAATATATTTTATATTAGATATAATATATAATAATAATAATTATAATAATAATAATAATAATAATAATAATAATAATAATAATAATAATAATAAATAATAATATATAATAATAAATAATAAATAATAATAATAATATAATTATATTATTATTATTTCACAATTATAAAATTAAATATTCATTAGAGAAAAAAAATAATATAATATTAATATAAATTATATATAAATATTTATAAATATTTACCTCAGCAGTATTAACAGCAGCAGAAATTCCAACAGAAACTGGTTGACGTTTTTCTTTTGGAATTATTTCATTCTTAAGAGCCAATTTTCCTTTTATTACATTTCTTCTTACAGCTGAAGTAGAAAACATTTCACCAACAACATATCTAACAACTTCATTAGTTTGTTCAGAAAAATCTTTATCTTCATTAATTTGAATCCAAAGAGTAGTTTCATTATCTGGGTTAAGACCAATAATTGGTGGAGCAATAGAATCAATAACATTAACAGTCATTTTCTTTAAATCATTACCTTTTTTTTTTATTAATGAATTATTATTGTATTATTATTGTTATCAATGATTATCAATTATTATCAATTATTATCAATTATTATCAATGATTATCAATTATTATTAATATAATATAAATATAATATAAATATATATATTATAAAAAAAAAAAAATTAATAAATATTATTTATATTTATATATATATCTATACTTAAAATATATTTAATAATAATAATAATAATAATAATAATAAAAAAAAAAAAGTACCTAATTTTTCAATATTTTCTCTGTTAAATTGAGAAGTAATTCCTCTAAGTCTTTCATTACTTTCAATATTCTTTTGAGCAGCTTCCATACCCTTCTTTAAGTTTTGAGAAGCTTGGTTCATAGTATTTTGAGCATTATTCCAGAATGAACCCCAATTCCAACCACTTTTAGCTTCTTGCTTTTGTTGAGTTGGACCACTAACAGTAGTGGCAGTGGCAGTAGCAGTAGTAACAGAAGTTTCTGGTTTGGATTGGGTAGCAGTAGTTGGTGTAGTAATATTAGAAGTAGTTGTATTATTAGTAATTTCATCTAAAAATTGTAAAACAGATTCAGTGGTGGTGGCTGAAGCTTTAGCATCAGCATTGGTACCAGTAGCTGTAGTAGTTGTTGGGGTAGCGGTTTTATTAGCATCATCTCCAGTTGGAGTTTGTAACTTATCTAATGATTCTAAAAATTGTAAAACATCGTTATGAGTTGCATTGGACATGTTGGTCAATATATATATATGTTTTTATTATTATTATTTTAACTTTTTATATATATGATATTATGTATTAAGAAAATAATAATGAAAATGTTAAAAAAAAAAAAAATTAAAAATGTTTTTTCGAATATCAATATTTTTATGGTGTAATTTTTATTGTTTAGTAAAAAATATAAACATTTTGATTTATAAAATATTAAATATATAAATAATAAAATAACAATATTATTATATTATAATAATAATAAAGAAAAAAAGTATAAAAGTTAGTATATTTGTTAAAAACTTAATAATATAATATTTGTATATTATTAATTAAATATAAAAATAAACATTAAAATTGTTATTATTAAAAGTAATAAGTAAAATATTTTAATATTAGCAATAGTTTAACAATAATTATTTTTATTATTGTAACTGTATTAATTAAATTTTTATTTGAATTCCAATAAAAAAAAACAATATTTAATAAAAGACTGTTCTTTTTCATTTATTTTCAATTGTTACTGCTGATTTTTTAAATTATGTTTAGCTTTCATTATTATTATTATTGTTATTATTGTTATCATTATTATTAATGTATAACTTTTATTTATCGAATATAATTTGATTTATATTGTCAATTAAATATATATAAAGTTATAAATAAATATTATATTTATTCTTTTTTATTTGTTTATTTAGATATGTTTTATTGATTTATAAATTCATTTATTATATCATTTATTTATAATTATTGGTTATAATCTATTTTTTTTCAATTTCATCTTTTAAATTAATTAATTATTTCTTCAATATTATAATATAAATAATACTGGATTTTTTTTATTTATATTTTGTTCATTCATATTTAATGTAGTATAAATAATAAATATTACAACAAAGTATTATATATGATTATCACCGTAAAATTTATTATTTAATTAAAAATTTATAACCATATAATATATTTAATAAAAATTATAATTACTTTTACAAATAATTATATATGATTTCCAAGGTATTTAACAAAAGATTCCTTTTTTCTCTAAAAAAAGAAAATAATAATTATTTTTTTCTATCAAGAAAAATTTTTAATATATTAAAAACGGTTAACTTTTTATTAAAAGATTAAATTATTATTAATTATTCAATATAATTAAAGTAATATAATTAATATATTTAATAAAATTATTTAATTATAATAGAAAGAAAAAAAAATAATTTAATAAAAAATTATAAAATCACTTATTCTTATAATTATTATATAAATATTAATAAAATCATAATAATAAAAGTAAACTTTTTTAATGTTATAATATTATATATAAATTCTTTTTTTTTTTATTTTTTATTTTTTTATTTTTGAATTTTTTTTTATTATTTTTTTATTTTTCAATTTTATTTAAAGAAAAATTAGTAAAAAAAAGGTATATGAACAATGTCTAACACTATTGATTTTTTATTAATTTATTTTATATATAAATATTTTTATATTCAAAACTATGTATATATATTTTTCATAATAACTTTAAAAATTATTCTATTTATTTTAATTATTATCTAAAAAAAAATTAGTAAAAGAAGAAAAAAAAGCTCTTTTTCTTTTTTAATATATATATAAAAAAGAAATATTAAAGGTATATATTATTTATTAAATTGAAAATAACATTATTTTTTTTTCTTTTCTTTTTTAAATAAAAAAAAAATAAGCAATGTAATTATTAAAGTATATATTTTTATTAGTTGTTAACACTGTTATTATTATATTATTATTATTATTTTTTAATATATGATAATGTTTAAAGAATAATGCAGCTTTTTCCTTTTGTTTTACGAGGATTTAAAGCAATTCTAGCCGCAATTCTAAATAATTCCGATACATTTTCACCTGTTTTTGCTGATACTTCTACATATCGTAGTGCTCCTATTTCATTAGCCATTTTTTCACCCTAATATTTTATTATTTTAATTATAAAGAATGAAAATATATTATTAATATATGATTATTTTTAAGAAATAAGAAAAATCAAAATATAAAAAAAGAAAAATAATAAAATTATATAAAAACATTATTATATAATAATACTGTATAATAATATTATTATATTATATTAAATTTGTTTAATATACCTGGTCTTTAGTAATTGGTTTTTGATGTTTTTTACCTAATTCACTGATAACATCAGGATCATTACGTAAATCTTTTTTTAACCCTACTAATAATGTTGGTACATCATCACAAAAATGTCTAGTTTCAGGATGCCACTATTTAATAAAAGTAATGAAATAATAATAATAATAATAATAATTTACATCAATATATAGATTTTCAATAAACATTTTAACAAAAAAATCTTTTTATACATTTATTATTATTTATATAAAAAATATTTAACTTTTTTTTTTTTTAACTATAATATTATTATAATTATAAATAATTATTTATATATATATATATATTACTTTTTCATCAACATTATAATATGATTCGGGGTATCCTATTGAAAAACAAATTAATACAATATCAGCATCTGGATAAGAAAGTGGTCTTAATCTATCATAATCTTCTTGACCGGCAGTATCCCATAATGTTAATTCTACTGGTTTATTATCAACCCAAAATGCTGATAAATAATTTTCAAATACTGTTGGTACATAACCCTAAATATTTTTTTTTTCATATGAATTTTTATCATTGTTATTAATTATTTATTATTATTATTTTTATTATTATTATATTTTATTAATTATATAATTGACAAATATATTGATTTATCAATTGAAATAAAAAAAAAATATATTAATATTAAATATTATTATTTTATTATTTTATTATTTTATTTTTTTATTTTTCATTTTTTATTTTTTTTTTTTTATTTTTTATTTTTTTTTTTAATTTAGTTTTATTAATTATTAAATTTATATTTAATATATCTAATAATATATATTTATATTTATTTATTTTTACCTCAGGAAATGGTTTACCACTTTGTACTAATAATAAAGATGTTTTACCACATGCACCATCACCTACAACAACAAGCTTTTTACGATTTTTTAATGGAATATTTTTATGTTCTGGTCTACCTAATTTTATATCATTTGCAACTGCTGATTTATTAATTTCTGAACTATTACTTTTTTGTTTATCTTTTTCTTTAAGTGAACCTGGTTCATTTGAATTTGAAATACTACCAGAACTTGAACCAAACTAATACATATAATAATAAATTTAATAAATATATATATAAAAAAAAGATATATAATATAATATAATATATATAAATTTATTTAAATTAATGAAAAGTAATTGTCTTTTTTTTTTTTTTTTAATAGATGAAAAAGATTAAATTAAATATATATCTTTGTTTTATTAATATTAAATTGTAATGACTCTTAAATTTGAATATATTATCTAATTTTGATAAGTTTTATTTTTTAAGTATTCTTTCTTTCTTTTTCATATCTTTACATGATTAAATATATTATTTTATTAATATTTTTCTAATGTTTTTATAGCACTAAATTATATTATATATATATTGAATTGTTATCAAGTTATTTTATAAAATTAATTCTTGAAATACTATATATATATTTATTTCTCCATATTTTTTTCTTCTTCTCTTCAATTCATAACTTCAAAAATAGTGCTTGAAATAATCATAATAAAAAAAAAAATTAAAATTAAAAAAATAAAAGTTTATTTTATCTATATACCATTCTTCGTATAAAATGAAGATTAGTTGGTCTTGTATCGACTTCAGTTGCCATTCTCATTTAGGCCGTTTTTATATATTTGTTAAAAAAAAAAATAGATATAATTTTTTTTTAAGAATTAAATAATTCTCCTTTTTTTTTTTTTTTTTTTTTTAATTATTAATTTATTTTCTATATTTGAATAATCATATAAAAGTTATTTTTATCTTTTTTTATGATTATTTTGACAATTAATATTTAATAATCAATTAGATAGATTGATATTTTATATTTTTAAATTTTATTATTATTATTATTGTTATTGGTATTATTGTTAATTCTTTGTATATTTAATTAAATAGTTCAAATTGAAAATGAAACTTTCAAAAGTAATTATCTTCGAAAAAAAACTTTTTTTTGTTAATTTATTTATTCAATTTATTATGCGTTGATTATTTAAAAATTATAAATAATTATTAAAAATATTATAAAAATGCTTTATTGTTTTTTTTTATTAATAATAGATTCAATTTTTTTTATTCTTTATGTTTTTTTTTATTCTTTTATTTTTTGTTTTATATACTGTTATGTATATACATTTTATTCTATTTAACTATATGTAATAATTTATATAAATTATTATAATAAAGTATATTAATTATAATATATAAAAGAGAGAAAAAAAAGGAAAAGTAAAAAAAAAAAAAAGAGAAAATAGAAATGAATTAATAAAATTATTTATTAATGGAAATTAATTAAATAATTAAATATATATATATATTAATGCTTAATTATTATTATAATTGTAAATTATTGCTATAAAATAACAGGTTAATCCATTATTCTAATTCAAAATTAAAGTAATAAAATATAGTTTATTAAGATAATAAATATGATTAATTTATATAATAATTCTTTATAAAATTATATTATTTAAAATTATTCTAGATTAATAATAAATATGATTATTATTATTATTATAATAATATTGTATATTAATAATAATGAATAAAACAAAAGTCAACCATTTATGATTAATTAATAAATTAAAATTTTAATTTTAATTTTGAAAAAGCAAGTAAAAAATTAAAAAATTAAAAAATTAAAAAAAATATATATACTTTAAAAAAAAATAATAATAAATAAATAAATAATAAAATAATAAAATAATAAAATAATAAATATTAGAAATGTTATTTAATTAACCATATTAATTACTACCAATTATTTATCCTTAATTTTATATTTTAATC
Organism: Anaeromyces robustus; assembly: GCA_002104895.1. Classification (NCBI taxonomy): domain Eukaryota; kingdom Fungi; phylum Neocallimastigomycota; class Neocallimastigomycetes; order Neocallimastigales; family Neocallimastigaceae; genus Anaeromyces; species Anaeromyces robustus. The sequence goes on along the minus strand of MCFG01000005.1, from coordinate 147,202 downwards.
ATATTTTATTTTTTCGATAGTTTTTTTTTTTTAAAAAAAATTTTTTTTAACATTTATACTTTTTCTTTACATTACTTTTTATAGTTTTTTCATCATCAAAGAATATATTAAAATAATACTATTATTTAAACTTTTCTTTTTTTTTATTAAGAAAAAAAAATGAGATAAATTATAAATGTAATGAAATTATATAAAATCTATTTATTATTATATATTCATTTTTAAATTATCATTAAAATATTAAAGATTTTTAGTTTTGAGTTTACTTATTATTAATTAATAATTCAATTCATAAAGATAATTCTTTTAAATACGTTCCTCTCGTCACTAAATTATTATATAAAATTATTATTTTTTTTAATACAAAAAATTAAAAAAAAAATTAGCAAAGACTAATTTATTTAACATTTTATATATATATATAAATAAATATATATTTTTTTAAGTCTATTAATACTTTTTATTTAAATATTAATAATAATAATATTACTAATATTAATAAAAACTACAACATTAATATATATTATCTGTATAAAAAAATAATATATATTGATTAAATTTAGTATAAATTTTAATTTGTAAAATATAATAAATAATTGTATCATTAGAATCATTAGAATCATAATGGTTTCTTAAAAAACTTTATTTCATTATGAAATTTAAAATTATATAATCTTAAAATAAGTTTAAAGTTTTTTATTTATTAAATAATATGATGATGATTATTAATTACTTATTTGATATTAATTATTAATATTATTAATATTATAAATTTTATATTTTATATTTTATATTCGAACATTAAAATATTCTTTGGAAAAACAAAATAATTATTTTAAAAAAATTTTTAAAATTTTTGATATATATTCAATTTTTTTTATTAACTTATTTTCCTTTTTTTTTTTTTTTTTTTTTTTGTAATCCAAAGGTAAACATTTTTAAATCTATTATATCCATTAATATTTTTTTATGGTTTTTTATCTGATTTTTTTTTACTTATTATATTTCTCTTTCCTTTTATATATAGTTTATTTATTTTTTTATTATAATATATATTTATGTAGGTTTTCATTTTTCTTTTATTCAAAAACCATATTATCATTAATATTTTAATATTTTAATATTTATAGATGAAAAGAAATTAAATATGTTATTATCTAACATATTTTACTTAATATATTTATTATAAAAAATATTATCTAATAAAATGAATTATATTGATGATAATATATTATAAATAAAAATGTATCTAATTAATAACAGCATATATATTGTTTCAATAAATAATAAAATCATTTAAAATAATAATAAAAAGGAAAAAATAATAAAAATAAGAAAAAAAAAAAAGGTTAAATGTTAAATAGTATATCATTTACTTATTTATTTGTTTATTTTCTTTATAACATAAAATAAAAAAAAATTTTTTTATTTTATATTACTAATATTTTGTTAATTTAACATTATTATTTTTATTACTATTAATTATATACAAGTATATAATTATATTATTATTATTATTACTATTACTATTACTATTATTATTATTATTATTATTATTATTATTATTATTCTTTATATTAGTTTATTGTTTGATATTTTGTTATTTTATGTTATTTTATTTTATTGTTTATATATTTGTACAAACAGATATTGAGTTTATAATTAAAAATAAAAAAAAAATATAAGATATATGATCAATAATAATAATAATAATAATAATAATAAAAAGAAAAAAAAAAAATAATAGAATAGGAAAAAAGCAAATATTTATTTGATAAAAAATATATATTATATATATTTCTTGTATTATTTAATATTAAATAATTTTTTTTTTTAATAAATTAAAAAATCTAAATTATTAAGAAAAATCTATAAAAATATTAAAAAAAAAAGAATTTAATATACTTAATATATTAATATAATATATTAACGTAATATATTATTATATTTAGTATCAAATATGAATTATAATTATTATTATTATATATATATTTTTTAATAAGTAATTTATATATATATATTTATATATATATTTTTAAAAAAAGCATGTTTTTATTTAATTTACTATTAATAAAATTTACCGTTTTTTTTTTAATATTAAATATCTGTTATTTTTCATATGTATATATCATCTTATTATTATATACTATTATTATAATTTATTATGCATTATTATATATAAATAATTAATAATTTATTTACTATACTATATAATATTGAAATAGCGATTATTATGTAGCTTTTGAAATGAAAAATGAATTTAGAAAGGTAATAAAAGATAAATAAAAGGAATATATTTTGGATATAGTAGGGTACAGATTATTGGTATGATAGTATTTATTATTTCTATCATTTAATTTAGAGATTACTTAAGAATTGGTAGTTTATACTTTTGTAGTTTCATATTTTAAAACTAAAAATACGCACAAAGGAAAAAAAAAAGTTTAAAAATCTCAATTTTAATTAAAAAATTAATTGTTATTTTAAATATTACCGTTTTTATATTCTTCATTTAATCGTATTATTAACTTTAATTAATATAATATTTAAAAAAATGTAAAAAAAAAAATTTACATTTTTTTAAATAGTATTTTTTTTATTTTATTTTATTATTTATTATAATTATTTATTTATTATATATAAAACATTTATATTCTAAGTGGATAGAATTAATATAAATAACATTAATAAAATATATTTCAATAAAATACGTTATATATTATATATATATCATTAATTAGAGAATGATATATTAATAAATAAATAAATATATCAACAATATTAAATAATAAATAATAATAATAATTATATTTATAATAATATAATTAAATAATAGTATATAATAATAATAATAATAATCATAATAATAATAATAATAACTATATTTATAATAATAATAAAATAATAATAAATAATATTATCCCATAAATTTATAATCATTAATAATTGAATAATTAAGTATTAATAATAAATATTTTGAATAATTAATTTGAATTTACAAATAATATTAAATGATTAAATGGGCATAAAAATTTGTAAAATCATAGTAATTGGGTAATAGGATAAAAGTTATAGTATAATTTATAATAAATAAACTTATTATGGTAACATCAACATTTTTGAACCGTACAAGGATTTTATTTTTTTTAAGTATTATAATTTTTACATTGTTTCAATAATTATTTTATTATTTTTATTCAAGGTATTGATGTTTCATGTTTATTAAAGCTTTTTCATTATAATATATCAATGTTTATTATTATTAATATTTAAATAAATTCTTATATTTTATGTCTTATTAATACTATATTATAAAAAATAAAATAATAATAATAATAATAATAATAATAATAATAATAATAATAATAATAATAATAATAATAATAATAATAATAATAATAATAATAATAATAATAATAATAATAATATAGAAATATTATTAATTGGTATATTAATTTTATTATTATTATTATTATTATTTTTTTTTATGTTTTCATAATATTAAAGGATATTAATATATTAATATCCTTTGAAAAGTTTTGTGCCATTTACATTAAAGGAAATCTAATATATTTTCTTTATATGGTAAAATGACATAAAAGTTTAAATGCTATTAAAAATTATATAAGATTTGAATATTTTTTTTTTTTGTTATAAAACCTTAGTATGTTTTATGACATAATATATATTAACTACAATATATTAGATATTAATAATAAACAGTAATATATGAAAAGAATGTAACAGATTTTTAGTAAAGTAAGCTATTATTATATAATATATATATTTTAAAAATAAATAAGAAAATATGAAACATTTAGTAAAATAACCAACCAAATAAACGAACAAATAAAAAAAAAAAAAAAAAAAAAGAATTAGAATAATTTCTATAATAATAAAAAAGGATACATAGTCAAATTTTAATTAATTTTTGGGTTTTTGTTATTATATACATTAATTTGTAATAATTTTTTTAAATTTTTTTATATTTAATAATGTTATGATGAAACAAATATATGGAAATAAAAAATGATGTAATATATTAATTAAAAAATAGAGCAATTTATTTTCCGACTATAATAAAAACATCTAGTATAAGTATATTAAAGTTTAATATTTTATTTTATTTTTTTTATTCATTTTGGCAAAAAAACGTAATAAATTAATATTATATAAATTGTAATAAAATAAAATATGCATTATTGAAGTTATTGGTTTGTAAATAGTACATTTTTATATAATGTTTAATAATGCGTGTATTTTAAATATTATATATTCGAATGTATAAATGTACCTCAATGTAACATAATAATATAACTTACTAAAGTTTTTATTTAATTTGTAAAATAAAAATAAAAATAAAATAAAAATAAAAATAATAATAAAAATAATGACAAAAATAATAATAATAATAATAATAATAATAATAATAATAATAATAATAATAATAAAAATAAAAATAAAAAATAAAAATAAAAATAAAAATAAAAAATAAAAAAGAAGATAACCATAATTATATCAGCTTAAATGTTTCGTATTATATTAACTGAAACAATTAAGAAAAACAATGATAAAAAAGGAAAGATGGAAAAAAAAGTATATATTTTTTATAAATGGACAGATATTTACTTTTTTTGAATAATAAATTATAAATAATATAATATATATGGATATAAGATATTAAGATACTTTTTTTATTTGATAATAATAATGGTATAATAATTTAATTTAATATTAGTATAATAATAATAAATAACCATATAATATAAAAAAATTGAGACAAAATATATACAAGTTTGAAAATATCATATGTTATTTGTTATAATAAATTAAATAGTATCATTTTTTTTATATGAAACATAAACAAATTTCCATATTGACTAACTTTAATTATAAAAATTTTAAATTTTTTTTTATTTATTTATTGGTTTACATTTTTTTTGATATAACCATATAAATCTTTTTTATAAAAAAATAAATGAAAAACCAATGATAATATAAATATAAAAAGTTATAAGTTTTAAATATTAAATAAATATTACTTTTTATTAATAAAAATATTACATATAGTTTATTAATAACAATAACAAAAAATAAAAATAACATTATTAAAATTAGAAAATTAAAAATTTAAAATGGTAAAACAAAAAAAAAATTATTTGCTTTAATATTATTGTTATTTATTGTTATATATTTATTTATTTATAATTTTTTTTTCCCACTAAAACAGTGTCATCAATTTGATGTATGTATTTAATATTATTTATATCTATATAATATATAATTAATATGAGAATATCAGTATTACACAAATAGTAAAAAAAAAAAAAAATAAATATATATAATAAATTTAAATAATAAATATAAATAGTAAATATTATAATAATATTAAATAAATTATTAATAACATTAGCATTAATTGTATTCCAAATCTCATTATTAGTATTGTATTATATTATTATATAGATATTCATATAAAAACAATTATATAGATATTTATATAAATAATATTAATACTGTTCATATTCTAAATGTCATTATTAATTTAAATATTAATATAATAATAAAAGATAAATTAATTTTATACTCTATAGTATTAATATTAATAATAAATATGACTATAAAAATAGTAGATATATTATTTAGTATTAATATTAATATTAATAATAAATATGACTATAAAAATATTAGATATATTATTTAGTATTAATATTAATATTAATAATAAATATGACTATAAAAATATTAGATATATTATTTAGTATTAGTGTAATATAATTTCTTTTCCAAAGTTACGTTTTTTGATATTGATAATTTTTAGTATTTTGATATAATTTTATTTTATATTATTAATAAAATAAACTTTAATAGTTTATCTAATTATTATATGTATTGTTCTTTAATAATATAATACAAGTTAAAAAATTATATTTTGCATAAATAACTCTGAATTAAGAATAAAAAGACCAATGATATATACAAAAATAAAATTTATAATTTATACACATATATTAAAAAGCATATAAATATTTATATCTGAATTCATATTTCTGGTCTATAATGTAAATATGTAAATATTTTATCCATTGATATGAATTATAATTATAATTAGATGTTAATACTAATAATAATAAAAATAAATAAATAAATAAATAAATAAATAAATAAATAAATAAATAAATAAATAAATAAATAATAAATAAATAAATAAATAAATAATAAATAAATAAATAAATAAATAAATAAATAAATAAATAAATAAATAAATAAATAAATAAATAAATGAATGAATAACTAACTAACTAAATAAATAACTAATAACTAAATAACTAAGTAAACTAACTAACTAACTAAATAAATAAATAAATATATAAATAAATAAATATATAAATAAATAACTAACTAACTAACTAACTAACTAACTAAATAAATAAATATATAAATAAATAAATATATAAATAAATAACTAAATAACTAAATAACTAAATAACTAAATAACTAAATAACTAAATAACTAAATAACTAAATAACTAAATAACTAAATAACTAAATAACTAAATAACTAAATAACTAAATAACTAACTAAATAAATAACTAAATAACTAAATAACTATATAAATAAATAAATAAATAAATAAATAAATAAATAAATAAATAAATAAATAAATAAATAAATAAATAAATAAATAAATAAATAAATAAATAAATAAATAAATAAATAAATAAATAAATAAATAAATAAATAAATAAATAATAAAAAGACAAGAAATAAACATTAAAATTAATAAAATGAAAAAAAAAAAAAACAAATACATTAAAATAGAGATCAAAATCAGAAAACAGTAAATATAAATCAATGTAATCAGTAATAAGTAGAATAATTATTTTTTGGTAATTCCTATAAATATTTATTATTATATTATAAATAGAAATTTTAAATTTTAATTATTGGGCAGTACAAAATATTCAAATTTTTTGTTTTGTTACATATTGTACTGCCTATGTTTATTCATAATATTTATAATAATTATATTTAAGAAATTATTTTTATACTGAAATACTGAAAATATTTCTTTTTTTATTATTCATTATTTCAATTAGTTTAATTTTATTTTTCATAAAAATGTTTATGTATAGATATAATATTTTCAATTAATTTAATATTATTAAAGATTAAATTTATTTTCGCATATATTTTTTAAAAATTTCTGTATATTATCATTATCATATTTTATTAAATATCCTTTTTTTTTTTTTTTTTTTTTTTGTTGTCTTCTATATTCTATATAAATTTTATAAAGATTTATATATTTTTTATTTATTTATTTTTATTTTTATTTTTTTTTTCTTTAAAATTTAGTAAAAGAAGAACAAAAAAAATGTTACAGTTTTATTAATTTTATTGATAATATATATCATTTATTTTTTAATTGTTAATTTAATATATTGATACTTTTTATTTTTATTTTCTTTTAGAATTGAATGTTGAAATTTTTATTCATTGCATTTTATTGTTATTGTTATGGAATAAAAAGTAAGAAAAATAATAAAAAAAGAAAAAGAGGATAAAATGATTTATTATTCCTGTTATCATAAATCTAATCGTAATAAGTTTTTTTTGTAATATTTCTATTTTTAAACTTTATTAAATTAAAAAATTCTTAATTTTTGTTTATACATTAGATTTATGTCAAATAAATTTTACTCATTAAATATTATAATTTATTATAATTTAATATAAATCATATGGCTTGAAATCATTGAAAATCAATTTTTTATAGAAGATAAATTTAAATTATATCGATCTCAATAAATGTCTAAGAATATTCAGTTTTACACTTTGTGGCGCATTTTTTATATAAATACTTAACTTTTTTTCTTAAAAATATTTTTTAACTTTATATAATTATATAATTAAAATAATTTATAATAATAATTAATAATAATAATAGTAACATAATCAATAATAAATAATCAATGAATATATATCACGATAATTATAAATAATAAATAATCATATAATAAATAGTTTTTTAATAAATAATCTTATAATAAATAATAAATAATAAATAATAAATAATAAATAATAAATAATAAATAATAAATAATAAATAATAAATAATAAAATAATAAATAATAAATAATAAAATAATAAAATAATATAATAATAAAATAATAATATAATAATATAAAAGTGTAATAATATTTAAAATAACCACAACAAATTAATATTGTCATTTTATTTTAAAAGTTATTTAATATTAAGCTAATATACTTTTTTTAAAAAAAATATTTAACAAATAATTAGTATATGAATATGAGTGATACGGATATTTTAGATGAAGATGTTCCAAATGAATATTTATGTCCTATAACATTAGAAATTATGAGAGAACCAATGGTTTTCCCTGATGGACATACATATGAAAAAGAAGCCATTAAAAGAGCTTTGGATGCTACTCATGTTTCACCTTTGACAAAGATACCAATGAATTTTTCTGATGGAGTTATTAATTATTCTTTAAAAAGTCTTATAGAAGCGTATGTTAAAAGCAAAAGTATACAATTAGAAGATATTGATTTTGATGACAAAATAAAAAAATTTATTATTAATAATGATGAAAAAATTGAAAATATTGAATTTGAAGAATTATATGGTCGTTATATTTCAAAAGAACAAAGTAATAATTTATGTAAAGATTCCATTCATGTATGTATGAAACCTAAAAAAATTGAAAATACACCTCCTCTTTGTTTAATATGTGTTGTTGATATTTCTGGTTCAATGGGAAACAATTGTTGTAATAATATTGATGGAATGGAATCAATGTATCTTTCAAGACTTGAATTAATTAAACATTCAATTAAAACTATTGTTTCAACTTTAAGAGATAATGATATGATTAGTATTATTACTTTTAATGATAGAGCTCAAGTAATAACTGTACCAGTTTTATTAAAAAGTAAAGAAGAAAGGAAGAAAGTTATTGATTCCATGGATCAAATAACACCAGGACGTGCCACTAATATGTGGGATGGTATTAAAGTAGCTCTAGATCTTTCAAAATCTATTCCCTATGAAAATTGTTCCAAATCTATTATGGTATTTACTGATGGTGATTCTAATATCAATCCACCTACAGGGGTTTATGATACTTTAAAAAATGCCATACAATCATCCAATGATAAATTTACTATTTCTACGTTTTCATTTGGTAATGATATTGGACCAAAATTATTAGTTGATATTGCAAATCTTTGTAATGGTGTTTATGGTTATTGTCCTGATGGTAGTATGGTAGGAACTATATTTATTAATTATATGTCTAATTTACTTTCTACTATTACACCTATTGTTAAAGTTACGGTTACTCAAGGTGAAAGTGTTAAAAAAACAATGACCATAGGACCACTTTATCGAGGTGCTTATAGAAATGCTATATTTAAAATAAATAAAAAATTATTAGATCAAACAAAAGTTATTGTTGAACTTCCAATGACTCAACAAAAATTTGAGGTACCAATAAACTTTGATAGTCCAAATCTTGAATCATATATTAATGAAATGTCAGAATTAGAAAAGAAAGAAAAAGAAAAGAAAATGGAAATTGATGATACTGATAATGATGGTAATGGTGATGGTGATGATGATGATGATGATGAATTACTTGATGAAGAATCAGATGATGATACTATAGTAGTTGAAAATATTGATACAAATGCATTAATTAAAGAAAAAGATTTAGAATCTATTAAATATGAAGAAATTCTTCTTAATCAATTAATAAGAAATAAATTTATTATTACGCTTCATAAAATTTCCAAAATGTATACTATTAAAGATGATCCAGAAGAAAGTGAAAAAGCTAAAAAAATTTTAAAAGAATATTTTGATTTATTAAATGGATTAAAATATAAAACTAAATTTATTAAAAGTTTATTAATTGATATTGATAATCCAGATCCAAGTCATGGACAAGTTGAAAAAGCTATTCATCAAGAATATTTTAAAATATGGGGAGAATGTTATATTAATTCATTTTTAAGATTCCATCAATATGAACAATGTGGTAATTTTAAAGATCAATCTTTACAATATTATAGTTTTGATATATTTTCTACTTATAGAAAAATGGCTCATGCTATATTTACTCATCTTCCACCACCAAAAATGACAAAGATGAGTAATAATAATTATGGCACTACTTTTAATACTAATAGTAATAATAATAATAGTTATAATAATAATAATAATAATAATAATAATAATAATTATAGAAATAATTATAGAAATAATTCTCGATTTACTGCTAATCACTCAACTTCAACTTGTATGAGTAGTTTTCTTAATCGTCATGGAGGATGTTTTAATGGAGAAGCTATTGTATTATTAGCTAATGGTGAAACTAAATATGTTAAAGATTTAAAAAAAGGTGACCGTCTCAATAATAATGCTATTGTTCAATGTCTTATTGAACAAACTTCTTCTTCAAAAAAATTATATATGTGTAATATACAAGGTGTTCTCTTAACCCCATATCATCCTATATTAATGAATAATATATGGTATTTCCCAGTTGATCTTGTTGAAGCAAAAGAAATTTCCATTAATTCATGGTTTAATTTAATATTAATGGATGAAGAAAATCGAAAATATGAAGTTGAATTTTCTAATGGAATTAAAGCTATTACTTTAGGTCACTATCGTGAAGAAAATGAAATTCTTAAACATCCTTATTTTGGAACAGATTTAGTATTAAAAGATTTAAAAGAAAGAGATCCTCTTGGTTATTCTAATGGATATATTTTTATTAATGAATTTAATCCAAGACAATTACAATTTGATGAAAATAATCAATATTGTATAAATTATTATAAAAAAACATTTGAAAATGAAAATACTAATCTTAATATTAATTCTAATAATAATCCTAATAATAATCCTAATAATCAAATCCAAGAATTAATATATTAAAAAAATATATATATATATAACTTAAAATAATAAAGTATTTATCTAAATAAATAGTATAATATATAAATATATTTTGTAAATAATAATAATTAAAATAAAAGGAAAAAAAAATACATATATATATATATATATATATATAATATAACATATAATATAATATAATGTATATATAATTTCAATATAATAAATATTAATAATAAAATAAATAATAACTATTAATAATAAAATAATAAATAAATAAAATAGTATAATAAGTATAATTAATAAATGATAATTATATCTTTATTTTATATAAAATATTAATATAATAAATAGTTTTTTTTTTTTGTTTTTCTTAAAATATTGAAAGTATATTTTAAGATATAGTGATTAAGATATATATGATTTCTAATTAATTATATGTCAAATTTTATTTATAAATTTATATATTAAATTATTTTTTATTAGATTTAATTTTTTCAAACGATTATTTTTTACTTTTTTTTTATTTTATAAATATATTTTCTTTCTTGGTAGAACTTCAGTTTTGGAAAAGTTGTATTTCGATAAAGGGGAACGGAAATATTTAATTAGACAACTTTACAAAAGTTCAAAGGAGATTCCTGTTTCATACTTTGTGTGGTTGGCTTTTTTTTTTTTTTTTTTTTTTTTTTTTTTTTTTTTTTTTTTTTTTTTTTTTTAACAAAATTGGTAATATATAGTTTTTTTTTTGGAGTTGTTATTTGATTGGTATAAATCAACACCCTTTAATACCAAGAGCGTTGACGTCGAATCGATAAGACATAATAATAATATCTCGAATCTTTTCTTTTCTTACTGTTGTTATGCCAATTGTAAATATATCCTTTCGGATTCTTTTCAATTGGTATAATAACCATAAGAACACTCCGGTCGGCTTCAAGGGCGTCGACGTCGAAAAAAGATAAGGCATTAAAATTTATTCAGATACTGATTCGAATGACATCTCATTCATTGAATGGGAGAGGTTAGAAGTTTAAACTTTTTTCCTTTTTATATATTTAATATTTTTTAATTTGATTAATATCTGTAATAAATTTCATTTATTTCTTGTATCTTTTGTTACATGGATTTAATTTACATTTCATGTATTAAATATTCCTTTCTTTAATGTTAATGTTAATGTAATATATATGTCACATGTATGTTTAATTTAAATTAATAATTTTAAATAAAAATTAATCCTAGTCTAAAAAAAAAAAAAAAAAAAAAAAAAAATCTCGAATAGCGATATTATTTCAACCACAAGACCTTTTGAATCATCTTCTTTTATTAGAAATGATGACAATTACCCAAGGAAGAGTTTTAGTGGATATCACACTAATCTTTAATTTCAGATATTATTTTTTTATTTTATAAATATTATTGCATTTAAAGAAGAGTGAAATTTGAATAGAATCCTATATTGAAATTATTAGAATTTCAGAAATTTATTATATTTTATTTTATATTATAGATTTTTAGATAGAATTTTCGTTTAATTTTTTTAATTTATTTTTTATATTTATTAAATCTAAATGTTAAATGTATTAATAATTATTTATAATTAATAAAAAAACATGGTAGTCTATTCTCTTCCTTTAGTCTAAAAAAAAAAAAAAATTAATATATTTTATTATTATGTATATTTAATATATTAAATTTAACAAAATAATTTTATATTCATCAAAAAAAAAAAAAAATTTTTTTCCCAAACAATTATAATTAATAATAATTAATTTGTTTTGTATAAAACCAACAATATAAATAAACAGAATTAAAAAAAAAAAAAAAAAAGAAAAGTAATAATATAAATTTAAAATAAATAAAAAATTAATAAATATAAATATTCTTTTTAGTGTTAATTAATTATAATCTTGTACCAATATTAATTATGATTCATTTTATTTTTTTTATATATACTTTTAATATTTAAAATTATTAATTATATTTTATTTAATAAATTATATAAATTGTACTTTTTTATTTTTTTTTTTAGGATCAATAATTTTAATTGATTGCATATGTACAAATAGAAATAGAGTTTTATATTTTTTTTTCTATAAAAAAAAAAAAAAAAAGATTCTTTATTAATAAAAAATTTATTTAATATAGAAATAACCTTAATAAATAAAATATTAAGGAATTTTAAATTTTGTCATAATATTTGTGTAACTATCATTAATTGTATTAATAATAAAAATGAAAATCTATTTTTAAAAAAAAAAAAAAAAAAAAAGAAATAAAAGAACAATAAATGATATAAATGATAAATAAATTAATAAATATATATATTAAGTTTAACAAGAAAAAATCAAATATTTACTTATTATTTATTTATTTATATTTTTTATTTAATATTATCATAAATAACATAATAAATAATAAATAAATAAATAAATAAATAAATAAATAAATAAATAAATAAATAAATAAATAAATAAATAAATAAATAAATAAATAAATAAATAAATAAATAAATAAATAAATAAATATTAAAAATAAACTATTAATTATTTATTAATTATATTAATACTTATATACATTTTTATCTATTTTAATAGAGTGAATTTAAACTTTTTATATTGTTGTTTATAATTTAGTAACAAGGATTAATAGTATAGAAAAAAAAAGAAAAAACTACTTATATTTAATTAAATATATAAGTAAATAATTAATGTCATTTTGTTTTTATGTAATAAAAGTATAATATATTTCGTAATAAAAGTATAATATATTTCATAATAAAAGTATAGTAATAATAATAATAATAATAATCCTATAATACTATTATAATGAAATTTAAAGAATTAAATAAAAGTAATAATAATAACATTATTATTATTTTTATATCCTTATATATAGTAATATTTATATTTTTTCTATATTTGATTATTTATTATAAACTTATTAACAAATATACATATAAAAAATAATATAAAAGGATTAATAATATCCATAATATACATAATATAATACAGGTATAACAAATATTGATAATAAAAATAAATATTTTAAACTAATATATAAATATATATATTATATATATATTAGTTTATTTTATACAATTAACTAGAAAGTTTTTCCGCTATTTCATCACAGAGTAATAAAAATGAACAAATAAAAAAAAAAACAACCAAATATACAATAAATAAATAAATAAATAAATAAATAAATAAATAATAAATAAATAAATAAATAAATAAATAAATAAATAAATAAATAAATAAATAAATAAATAAATAAATAAATAAATAAATAAATAAATAAATAAATAAATAAATAAATAAATAAATAAATAAATAAAATAAAAAACATAACTTTAAAAAAATTTTTTATATGCAATTTTCTAAAACCTTTTTCCTTTTTTCCATTAGAGGAAATCAAAAAAAGTTGTTTTCTTTTTTTTTTTTTTTTTTTTTTTCTTTTAATGAAATGGAAAAATTTTTAAAATTAAACATATATTGTAATATATTATTAAATAAATTATTAAATTATTTAATTACATTATATTATAATATATATTGTAAATAAAAAGTTTTATTTCCATTTTAAAAAAAAATAAACAAAACAAATTAATTATATAATATAAATTTCTATATATATAATAATATATATTATTAGTATAATAATTTATATAAAAAATATAAAAAAAATTATTTACATATTTGGAAAAATTGAAATCTTTTTTTTTTTATTATATAATTTTCTATATTAAATTTAATATAATTCATTTCAAATTTTATAAACTTAATATAATAAAGTTTTATTAACTTTATTTATTAAATAAATTAACAGTATTATTGTAATATATGAATAAGTTATTTATTCCAATAGAAAATAAAAAACAAAACAAAACAAAACAAAAAGGAAAAAAAAAAAAACAAAAATGAAAACAAATAAAAAAAAAAAGAAATTTGAATTTTAATATTTAAAAAAGAATTTAATTAGTTTAATATAATAATTATTAATAATTTTTTTTTCCATTGTTGTTACTATTTAATATATATTTAATTAATATTTAATTATCGAATCTGATAATTATATGCAATCTTTAAATAAATAAATAAATAAATATTAAGAAATCTTTATCTTCTATTAAATATTTTAAAAGTAAGAATCTGGTTTATTACTATAAATAGTTGATTATCATTTGTAATATATCAATGTAGTTATATTTTTTGTTTACTATTTCAATGCTTAAAAATTCAACAATAGATATATTCATAAATGAGATAATTTTTTTTCTTAAATAATGTAAATTTAATAATTATTTTTAGTAAAATCTAAAGCTTTTTTTTTTTTTTTTGTAAATACTAAAGATGTAAATGAGGCAATAAATAAATATTTTATTTTTTTCTTTTTTTCTCACCATTAACTAAGTTTAATTGATTTTTCGATCTTTCACTTAATATTAAAGTATTTATGAAATTGGAAATTAATTTTTTATTTATTATTGATGAATTATAAATAATTTAATATAATATTTTTTATTTAGTTAAAAATATTCATAATTTTTATAGTTTTTTTTTTTTTTTTCCATTCTTCATTAATTAATAATCACGTAATTAGTCGAGTTTTTCAATTTATACTTTTTCATTTATAATATATTATAAGTTATATATTTTAGTACATTGTATTTTATTTATCCTTTTATTAATATACAGTAATAAAATAAAAGAATATGCAAATTTAATTACTTCCTTTTTCTGATGTGAATTTAAATTCTTTGGTAAATATCTAAATATTTTAGTACAAAATACAAAATGTAACATGTATAGAAAAATTTAATTATATAATTATAAATAAATATAATAAAGATATAATAAATGTATATTAAAAATATTATATTATATATATAGAAAATAAAATATATATATAAATATAAATATAAATAAATAAATAAATAAATAAATAAATAAATAAATAAATAAATAAATAAATAAATATATTAAAGAAGAAAAAAAGTGGATGAAAATAAAAATGTTTCATAATTATTATTAATTATTAATAATTGAATAGTTATTTATTATGATAACTGTGTAAATCTTTTTTGTTTTTTTTTTATTTTAAAAAGATTATTAAAATAAAATAAAATATTATAAAATAAAATAAAATGAAATAAAATAAAATAAAGTAAAATAAAATAAAATAAAATGAAATAAAATAAAATAAAAAAGTAATAATATACAATACTTGGTATTTAATATAATATTTATTTATATATATTTATGAAAAAATAATATTTTTAATTTTGAAATTTAGTAATGATTAAAACAAAAAAAAGGTTTTAATTTTATATGAAAATGAAAATATTTTTAAAATTATTTTGGAAAAAGGAATAAATTCTTTAATTATTTATTTATTCCTTTTTCCAAAATAATTAAATAATTATAATATCAATATATTTTATTATACAAGATTATTATATTAAAGTTTAATGCTATATATACATTTTATTATTTTATATATTATATATTTAATTAAAAATATATTGATAATAAATTTTATTTATATATTAATAATAAATTTTATTTATTATATAAAATATTATATTAAAACAAACAAATTATTGAATAATTATTAAATAGATAAATATATTTATATAAATATATATGTATATAAACAATTTATATAAAATGTGTATTAATTAATATATAGAAAATTAAAAGGGTAATAATGGATCTTACTTTGTGATATAAAAGTGTAAATAAGTAAGAGGTTTTCTTTTTTTTTTTTTCTTCTTCTTTACTTGTAATACTATATTTTATAATTTTTTCAATTATAAACGAAAAATTATAATATACTACTATTATAATACTTTTTTTTTATAAATATATATTTTGTTGGGGATAACCTTTTTTAAAAAAGGATTATATATATACTATAAAAAAAGAGTTTGGAAAATAATTTTAATATATAATATATATTACAAACGATATATAAATAATAATTTATTATGATATTGAAGTTAGTAGTTTTGACGACTATCACCTTAGGACTATAATAAAAGTAGAATTATTCGATATAATTTATAAGAATTTTATCCAGTAAATATAAATAGAATACAATTAAATATATAAAACCTAAAATAAAAACTAAAGAATATTTTCTTATAGATATCTTTTAAATATTTATTTAAGAGAAATAAAAAAAGAATTTCACAAAATTTATAATTATAATCTTTTAAATATTCGAAAAAAAATTAGATTTTTTTTTTTTCATATTCTATATATTTAAAAAACTATAATAATAATTATAATAATACAATAAAGTAGAAATATTTTTATTTTTTTATTAAAAAATAAAGAATAAGTATATTTTTTAAATTAATCGAGAAAATAAAAATTACAGTTTTTTAACATATTAAAAAATAAAGGTAAATTAAATATATAATTAAAATAATAATAATATTATATATAAAGTAATAAAATATATATAATTATTAATGTTATAATTATTGATTTATCAGCAATTTTTTTATTTGAAATAATTTTTTTTAAAATAACATATAAATATTTTTTTTTTAATTTTTTTTATCGTTTAGTATTTAAAAATTAATAATTTAATTGTATGAATAAATAATTCTATTTATTAATTTATTCATTTATTTATAAATAATTTTATTTTACAATGAAAAATTAATTTACGAGTAAATAACAATAACGATAATAATAATAATAATAATAATAATAATAATAATAATAATAATAATAATAATAATAGTAATTTTAACAACAACAACAACAACAATAATAATACTAATACTGATACTAATAATAATAATAATAATAATAATAATAATAATAATAATAATAATAATAATAATAATAATAATAATAATAATAATAATAATAATAATAATAATAATAATAATAATTAAAAATAATAATAAATGATAAATAATAATAATAATAATAATAATAATAACGACAATAATAATAACGACAATAATAATAATAATAATAATAAATAATAAATAATAATAATACTACTAATAATAAATAATAATAATAATAATAATAATTATAATTATAATAGTAATAATAATATAATAATGGTTTAATAAGTAATAATATAATTATTTTTGTAGAAGTAGTATTTGTTTTTTTATAGTATTTTAATAAATATTACTTTTAGAGAAAATAAAATAAAATAAATAAATAAAAAAGGAAAATGAAAAAATTATTGATTTTAATATAATATAATATTTTTTTCTTATTATTTATATATATATAATCTGTAATAGATAATTTTTCAAAATGTCTGAGCTTGTATATAATATTATTAAATCTATCGAACCAAAAGCAGTTCCGGAAAAATTTGAAGATTTTAACCCAAAGTTAAAATTTTCTGAATTAGAAATTGACCATTCTAAGTATGAAGATATTGAAATTGCTGTTGCTGAAGAAATTGGTCGTCGTTGTTTTATTTCAAATTATTTAGCTGATAGTACTCCAGAAATTTTAGGTCAATATATTAACAATGCTAAATATATAAATACTAGTCTTTCAAAAAAGTTAAAATCTCCAATGTATTTAGTTCCAATTGCAGTTATTGGTATGGGTATTCGTTTACCAGGTGGTATTAATACCCCTGGAAAATATTGGTCTGCTTTAGTTAGTGGTAGAGATTGTACATCACCAACACCAACTAATCGTCACCTTCACCACTATTTAAAACCAGGATGTCCAGCCAATGAATTAGGACCAATGGAACATTATATCCATCGTGGTGGTTTCTATGATACCACTCCAGATGCTGCTCCACTTAGTGATTTTGATCCAACTTTTTTCAACATTTCACCATTAGAAGCTAAAGCTACAGATCCAAAATTTCGTTGGGTTTATGAAACTGTTTATGAAGCTTTTCAAGATGCATGTATTAATATATCTGAATTAAATGGATCTCGTACTAGTGTTTATTGTACTGTAGGTCAAATTTTGGATTATGTTTCTGTAGCTAGAGCTTTCAACAAAAGTGAAAATATGACAAGTCAAACTATGCATGGAAGTAATCCTTCTAGTTGTGCTGGTCGTATTGCTTTTAATTATGGTTTCACCGGTCCATCTGATACTATTGATACCGCTTGTTCAAGGTAAATTTATTATTATTATTATTATATAGTTTTTTAAAAAAATTATTATTATATAATTTTAAGAAAATGAAAAAATTATTATTATTTAAAATATATTTTATAATTTTAAATATAAATATTTTTTTAAAGTAGAAAAATATTATCAAATAATTGATATAAAATATGAAAATTTACAATAATTACCTTAATAATAATAAATTATGAAGTCATAAATTAATAATATATAAAAAGAGAAATAAAATAAAATAGAATAAAAAAAAATAATATATATATATATATTTTGAATATATAAGGAATAAGATAGAATAATAAAAATATTTTTTTGAATTTAAAAGGAAAATAATTAATAAGATAGAATAATATATATATATATATTTTGAATATAAAAGGAAAAAAAATAATAAGATAGAATTATATATAGAATTCTTTTAATTTTACCATTTAGTAATATCTAATATAAAATAATTTATAATAATTAATATTGAAAAAAAAAATTCCCCGATCATTACTACTTTTTTTTTTTTTTTATTTTTTATTTAAATATATGAATATATTTATATATACTATTTTTATCTATTTTTTTTTTTTTATTCTTTATTTACACATTTTTTAAATATATATATATATATATATATATTTATTTTATATATTTATATTATATTAAATATTAATGTTATATTATATTTATTAATTTTATTGATAGTGGTTTAAATGATGTTAACAATGCTTGTAAGGCCCTTTCTTGTGGTGATACTGATTTAGCTGTTGTTTCAGCTGTTCATCAACAAATTATTGGTACTCAATTTCATGTTATTTCTGTTGCTCAAATGGCTTCTCATCTTGGTCGTTGTGCTACTTTCGATGCTGAAGCTGATGGTTATGCTCCAGGTGAAGGATGTATTAGTCTTATTCTTAAGCGTTTAGACGAAGCTGTTACTGATCATGACCGTATTTATGGTGTTATTACTGGTATTTCTACAGCTCAATCAGGTACTAGACGTTCTATTTCTACTCCAGCTGTTGGCCCACAAGCAGAAAATATGAGAAGAGTTTTATCTATGGCTAATATTAATGCATCTGATGTTGATTATCTTGAAGCTCATGGTACTGGTACTCCAGTAGGTGATGCTATTGAAACTGAAACTTTAAATCTTGTTTTCGGTAAAACTCATACCGAAAAGAAACCTTTAATTGTTGGTAGTGTTAAGACTAACTTAGGTCACACAGAAGAAGTTTCTGGTTTAGCTGGTTTATGTAAAGTTCTTTTATCTATGTCACATCGTATAATTCCACCACATCTTCACTTAAAGAACTTAAATCCACGTATTGATCTTTCTGTTATTCCAATGACTATTCCACAAAAGAAATGCATTTGGAAGAGTCCACGTGGTAAAAAGAGAATTGGTGTTGTTTCCTCTTTTGGTTTACAAGGTAGTATTGCTAATGCTGTTGTTGAAGAATTTAAACTTCCAAAGAGTGATGATCAACGTTTAGATGAAGGTTATGATCTTTCTATGTATCACATTTTAACTGTTAGTGGTAAGAATAAGAACGCTCTTATTCAACAAATTGAAGAATATATTAGTATATTTGAAGCTATGAATGAAGATGATAGTATTGCTGATATTTGTTATTCTACTAATATTGGTCGTCAACACTTTAGTCCATACCGTTATTCAGCCTATGGCCGTAATCCATCTGAATTAATTGAAAACTTAACTGGTTTCTTACAACATGTTGATGTTGGTCGTCGTTACCAATCAAAATCATCTGCTTTTGCATTCACTGGTCAAGGTGTTGCTAAGGTTGGTATGGGTAAACATTTCTACCAAACACAACCAGTCTTCCGTAAGGCTATGGACAAATGTGATGAAGTCACTCGTCGTCTTCTTAATGTATCTATTGTTGAAGTTTTATACAATATTTCTAATGCACCAAATGGTATTGAAAAAGGTGAAAATGCTCTTAAAAAATCTTCTGTTGCTCAACCAGCCTTATTTGCTTATGAATATGCTATGAGTCAACTTTGGATAAGTTGGGGTGTTGAACCATCTATGGTTCTTGGTCACTCTCTTGGTGAAATTGTTGCTACTACTATTGCAGGTGGTATTGATTTCGAATTAGCTATGGAATTCATTGTTCAAAGAGCTTCTTGTATGGAAAAATATGGTATTAAACCAGGAGCTATGGTTTCAATTTTCACTACTGAAAGTGCTGTCAAAGAAGCTATTGAAGAATTTGAATTTGAAAATGTTTCTATTGCTGCTATTAATGGTACTACTCAAACTGTTATCTCTGGTAATGCTGATGAAGTTAAAGAATTAGAAGAATATTTCATTGAACAAGAAATTAAGGCTAAACCATTAAATGTTACTGAAGCTTTCCATTCTGCTTTAATGAATCCAGCTATTGAAAAGTTATACGAATGGATTGAAACTAAACCAGATGATAAATTCCGTAAACCATTGAAGTACGGTCTTATTTCTAATGTTACTGGTGAACTTATTCCAGCTGGTGAACGTCTTCCAAAGAACTATTGGGGTGAACATGCAAGAAATGCTGTTCAATTTGTTAAGGCTGTTGAAACCTTATTAGCTAACAGTGAGACTTTATTAAATGTTATTGAAGTTGGTCCATCTAATGTCTTAACTAATATGAGTGCTCGTATTTTACGTGAAAAGAAGATTGATAAATACACCAATCCATTCTTTGTCGCTTCTGCTTCTCCACGTGTTGAAGAAGAAAAGGGATTATTTGAAGCTGTTTCTAAGGTTTACAATGTTGGTAAGGATATTAATTGGAGAAGTTTCCATAAACGTGAAGATATTTACACTCATGTTTGTCCAATTCTTAAGAAGACTAGTATTCCACTTTATCCATTCCAACGTTCTCGTTACTGGAGTGGTCCAGATACTACTAAATATGATATTCCATTTTACATGGGTCTTGATCCTCGTGTTTATGAAAAGGCAATGATTGAAACTGGCTATGTAAGAGATTTTGGTGCTGAAGGTGATCTTCCAATTTCTTTGAAGACTAAAGAAGAAGATTATAATAGTGAAGTTGTTCTTTCCGATACTTCTGGAGAATGGTCTCGTTATGAAACCCCAACTGTTATTGATCTTGATCAATTAGATGGTAATACCATTCCAAAACCTTTCGAAGAATCGAATATTATTATTAGTGCTCCATTAACTAGTCCATACATTCGTTACTTAAGAAAGAGTCATGTTATTGGAAGGGAAGGTTATGCTCCAGGTATGTCTCATCTTGATTTCATCTTATTTGCTTTAAAATATGCCTATCCAAATGAACAATTTGTTATCAGTGAATATTTCATTGTTAATGGTCCATTATGTCTTTTCAATGACCATAATATTGTTTACACCTTGATTAAGAAGGGTGAAGAAGTTATGTTTTATTCTCAATCCCAAGGTGGTAAACAAGAAGTTAGAGGTTCCGTTTTTGTTTCTAGAGTTAAGAACATTGATAGTGAAGAAGCTACTGCTAATCTTGGATTTGATATTAAGAAGGACTTTGTTGAAAAGTATTTAAATAATCCAGATGCAAAGAAATCTCCAAACTATGGTGAAGGAAAAGACTTATACCCAGTTATGGATAAGAAACTTATTTATAATAGTTTCTTCAGATCTACTGAATCCTTCTATGCAGGTGTTGATGAACAAGGTCCATTCTTCATTGGTCATATTAAACATGATCCATCTAAAACAGAAAAATCTATTGCTGCCTCTGGTGCTTCTCAAATTGGTATTTTAGATGCTTGTATTCATTGTACTAGTGGTGAAGAAATGGTTCTTAAAAAAAAGAAAGGTGAAAATGAAAATGATGAGAATAAAAATAAGAAGGAAGGTGAAAGTTTCCTTCCATCTTCCTTTGAAGGTGTTACTAAATATAAAGATATTCCAAATGAAGTTTATACTCTTCATCGTCCAAAACTAAACGAATCTAACGATACTTCTAAATTCTCTCAATTTTGGGTTTTCGATACGGATGGTAAACTTTGCTTCAGTACTAATAACTTCCAAGTTAGAAAGATGGATCTTTCTAATGTTGGTAGACATGATGAATTTATAATGTGTCATCCTGTTTGGGAAGAATTCCCAGTTAAGCCAATTGTCAATGAAAAAGTTTTTGCCATTGTTATTAGGGATAAGAAGGGTTATGCTGATGCTTTTATTAATGGCTTAAAAGAACGTAAGGTAACTGAAAATGTTATTGGTATTGATCTTCCAATAACTGAGAATGTGAATAAAGCCTTTGTTGATTGTTATCGTGCTATAAAAGCTAAACGAACTGAAGATGGTATTCTTGCTCTTTATAACTTCTCTTTATTAGATATTGAAGGTTATACTGGTACTGAAACGTATGATGAATTACTTGCCAAGTATAAGGATCATTATATTCAATGTCTTGAAACTACTCAAGCCTTCATTCGTACAACAGATGAAATGAAATTTAAGAAAACTGTTGCTTTCATTACTATGGGATGTTCTGACATTAATGCTCCAGAAGGTAATTTCAATCCAATTGGTTCCATTATGGTTGGTGTTATTAAGAATGCTAATCATGAATTCTTAGATATGCATGGTTGTTTCTTTGATCTTGAAATTGGTACTACCACTACAGATGCTGCTAATTATTGTGTTGATGAAATTCTTGGTGGTGTTGATCGTTATGATATGCCATTCAATATTGCTTATAAAAATGGTAAACGTATGACACCATCTATTATCTATGACAAAACGCATCAAAGAATTCAAAGAGATAATGAAATTACTGGTAATTTACTTATTACCGGTGGTTTAGGTGATATTAGTATTGATATCATGAAATATTTCTTTTCTTTAGATCATTGTAAATTAGATCATATTTTCCTTATTGGTAGAAGTAGTAAATCTAGTGCCAAGGTCAATGATAAGTTAGCTCGTCTTGATAAATCTATGAAGGATAATGGTAAAAATATTGATATTCAATACTATCCATGTGATATCTCTAATGAAGCTGCACTTGCTGAAGTTTTCAATGATATTCGTAAACGTCAAGGTTTACAAATTAATGGTATTTTACATACTGCTGGTACTAATAGTGATGCCTCTTTCATTAATCAAACTTATGATAAATTAGTTGAAATTGCTCCAGCTAAAATTCATGGTACTCATAATATCATTAAACTTACTGAAGAATTTAATGATGAAATAAAGTATATTGTTTTATTTTCTTCCATTACTGCTCTTTCTGGTTTCTCAGGTCAAACCAATTATACTGCTGTTAATTTATTCATTGATAATATTGCTAAATATTGTAAAAACCATGGTAGAGACAATGTTATGTCTATTGAGTTAACTATTTGGGAAAATGCTGGTAACTTTGATCAACTTTATGCTACAGCTATGAGTATTACAAATATTGCAGGTGGTAAATTAATGGAAACCTTATTCACTGGTCTTACACAATTCTCTGATAGAGTTTATACTGTTATGCCAGAGAGAAACTATGATACATGTGATGAAGCTATTTATCATGATTATGCCTATAGAGCTACCTTCCGTCCAAAGAATCGTCCAAGACAAGATCTTACTATGATTACTCGTGATTCTATTGGTAATGAATTTTCTTACAGTGCTCCACAAACTACAGATACCAAAACTATTAATGAAATCTTAAAGAGAGAAGTTCGTAGAATGTTAATGTATAATGATAATGATGAATTAGATGAATTACAACCACTTTCTGAATTAGGTTTAGATTCTATTATGATGATGGAATTCCGTCAAATTATTAAAGCTGTTACTAACATTGTTGTACCACTTTCCATTATTACTTCACCAAACTTAAACCTTAAAGAAATTATACAATTCCTTGAAAATAAGAATCAAGATAAATCTACTACAGGTACATCATCTACATCAAATGTTCCAAACCATAATAATAATAATAATAATAATAATAATAATTCTCAAAGTGGTGCTAACCCACGTAAAAATTCCAACCTTTCTGTTGCAAGAAGGGAAGCTTTAAAAGCAAAGAGAGCTGAAAGATTAGCAAAAATGGCTGCTAAATCCAAATCTAATTCTAATTCTAATTCTAATTCTAATTCTAATTCTGTTGATAATTCTCTTGAAGATTTAAATGATATAAATAATTATGGTGATTGGCTTATTCGTTTAGATATGAATAAATCTACTAATAATACCTTTATACTTTTCCCAGCTGCTGGTAGTTCTATTAATATGTATAGTAATTGGAATAAATATTTAACTAATTCTACTTTACTTGCTGTAAGTTTACCAGGTCATTTAATTCGTTTAGAAGAAAAACCAATTGATAATATGGAAGATTTAGTGGATAATATTTATAAGGAAATTATAAAGAATGTTAAAAATGGTAATATTCCAAAGGATCAACCATTATATTTATTTGGTCATTCTTTAGGTGCTTTAGTTGGTTATGAAGTAGCTATGACTCTTCAAAATGAAAGAAAGAAAGGTAATCCAGATATTCCAAATATTACTGCTTTAATTTCTAGTGGTTCTCCAGCTCCAATTTTCCCAAGACCAGTTGTTATTCGATATGAAAATGATAAACCAATTCATTTCACTGATTTAGTTCCAGAACAATACCCAGAAGAATTAAGTAGACTTGGTGGTGCTAATAGTGAAAGTTTACAAAGTAAACAATTCCAAAAATTAATTCCATCTATTGCAGCAGATTTCATACTTACTGATAATTATAAACGTTTTAGTGAAAAAGATCATCAATTAGAAGTTCCAATTTATGATATTGGTGCTAATTCTGATTATGTTGCTCCAAAGGATAGTAGAACTAATTGGGATATTGAAATTGCTAATGGATACCCATTGAAACGTATGAATTTCGAAGGTGGTCATTGGTTCATTCAAGATAATCTTGAAGTTGTTATGGATTATTTAAAGAAAGAACTTAATCTTTAAATTATTACATCAGTATTTATAAAAGAAAAAAAAAATTAAAAATTGAGATTAAAAAAAAAAAAAAAAAAAAAAAAAAAAAAAAGAAATTAAAAGGAAAAACAAAAAAAAAAAACTATATAGCAAATTATATATTTAATCTTTATATATATATATATATTATATACATATCTTTTTTATTTCTTTTTTTTTTTTTTTTTGAAAATCATATTATATAGATACATACCATTATATATATATTAAATTCTTGTTTTATATTTAAAAAAAAAAAAAAAAAAAAAAAAAAAAAAAGACCAATATAATCAGTGCAAAAAATAATATTTTTATAATAATATATAAAAAAAAAAAAAAAGACCAATATAATCAGTATAAAAAATAATATTTTTATAAAAAAAAAAAAAAAAAAAAAAATAAGACATAAAAATTCCCCAACAATTTTTTATTTAAATGTAAAATATTTTTTGTAAAACAAATTCAAAAATTATGTTAATACAAAAAAATTTTTTTTATAGAAAATAGATGTTTATTTTTTATTATATATTTTCTTTATTAAGTCATTAAAAAGAAAAAAACAAAACAAAACATAACATAACATAACATAACAAAACAAAACAAAACAAAACAAAAAACAAAAATCAAAAAAATAACAAAAACTATTAATTAATTTAAGTTTATGTTTTAAAAGTTGAAAATATTATTAAACATATATATAAAGAAAAACATATACTTTATTTTTCTTTTTATTTTATTGTTACTATTTATCAAAATTATTTTTATTAATTAAAAAAAAAAAAAAAAAAAAAGAGAATGAAATGTATGATATAGTATATATATAGAATGATATTTATACATTTATATAGTAGAATACTTTGTATTATTGAATAATTAAATAATTGAATAATTAAAAAAAAAAAATAAAATAAAATAAAAATAAAAAATAAAAAAAAAAAAATTATAAAAAATATTTATAATATACTTTTCATTTTTCGTTAATGTTAATTTTTATGGCTCATTTAGATATTATATATATTTATATTACTAAAGTGCACATAATTATTAAATGGTAAATATAAAAAGATATAAAAAAATATATAAAAAAAATATAAAAAAATATAAATATATATATATAATATGCAAATATATTTATATTCAGATAGTAATTTATTAAATTCTTTTTTTTATTAATTTAAAATTTTTTTTCTTTTATTTTATTTTATAGATATATATTAAGTGTGCGTGCATATGTGAAAGAGAATAAAAAAATATATATATATATTTATTTAATTTATATACAATTAATTAATTAGTTAATCCACCAATTTGGTAAAAATCCTGTATGTGGTCCATTCCATTTAATATTTATCATATTTTTATTTTTTTCTGGATCAAATGTTATAGTATAAGATGAAGTAGGATCACTTTCTTGTAATATTTCATATTTTATCCAATTTAAAAATTGTTCAGCAAATGCTAAACATACATTAGCATTCCATGGTTCACTTAAAATTTTTTTAATTCTAGAAGGATTATAATTCTTTTTATTTGTATTATCTTGTGTTTGTTTTACAATATCATGAATTTGTTCCTTTTTAAATTTTTGTTGTCTTTCAGTATAATGTTGATTAACAAGATGGGGTATATTTAATGTTTTTAAAGTTGAAATTTTTTCAACCTTTTATATATTATTATTATTATTATTATTATTATTATTATTATTATTATTATTATTATTATTATTATTATTATTAAATAAATAAGTAAGTAAATAAATAAATAAATAAATAAATAAATAAATAAATAAATAAATAAATAAATAAATAAATAAATAAATAAATAAATAAATAAATAAATAAATAAATAAATAAATAAATAAATAAATAAATAAATAAATAAATAAATAAATAAATAAATAACTTTTTTTATTAATAATTAATAAAAGTATTACTTTTAAGTCATTGTTTCTAAATGCTATAATTATTTTGGGTATACCAACTAAAAATGATTGTGCCCAGAATTTTATAAGTTTATATCTTTTTTTTTTTTTTTTTAAATTATTAAATTAAAAATTCAGTAAAACATGTATATAATATTTTTTATTATTAATAAATACATATATATTATATTATATTTACCTTTCAAAACTATTTTCATCCATGGTATTATTTATTGTTTTGGTGGTTTTTAATTCTAAATATGGTTTTTGGGATTCATGATGTGAAAATTTTCCTTTTAATATAAAGATATAAAAAAAAAAAAAAAAAAAAGGAAAAAATACGAATTTACAATATTAATAACCTTATATTATTTGTTATAAATATTATTCATTTATAATATGGTATTATATAATAATATTTAACTATTCCCATTAAAAATCAGTGATATAAAATATTTACTTTCTGCGCAATCTACTTCAGCTCCCATAATTAGCCTTAAATCGTTTAATTTTGATTGTACAATTATTCCATACTCTTCTTTATTATTTACAACGTCCTTGATTCTTTTATTTAATAATGATAATTTATTTTCTTCCGAATTTTTGAGTTCTTCAGGAGGAATGGGTATCGTTGATAAAGTTTCAAATTTGAATCCTGAATAACAAAACTTATTTATTTATTTATTTTTTCAAAACAATTATAATTTTAATTATGATTTAAAATATGTTTTATGTTTTAAGATATATTTATATTAACAAAATATATTATAAATACTTTTTGGTGTGTAATGTCATTTTCATTTATATCTGGTTTTTTATCTTGAGGTTCTTGTATATATATTATTCCCTATTATTATTATTATTATTATTATTATTATTATTATTATTATTATTATTATCATTTTTTTAAAACTAAAACAATATATAGATTTCATATTCTTAGCATTATAATTTGCTATTTTTATTTTTATTAAATATTTTAATAATTACATCGTAATTGCATGCAATTAATTCAAAACCATTTTTTCTTAAATAGGGTACACCTTTTGATATATATATATAAAATTAAATGTATATGTGAATACAATTGTTTATTAGTACTGCTATTTATTTATTTAATTTAATTTATTATTAAAATTGAACCATTTTATTTACACATAATTTTCACTATAAGACCTCTCCCTTATTATAAAAAATATAAATGAATATATAATTAAAATAATATATTATGATAAGAATATATTATTTTGTCATTAATATTGTAATGAAATTGAATTTCTTTTTAAAAATTTTTAATATTCCATATAAAAATATTTATTTATATACAAGTTATGAAATCAGGCTTTTTATCATTAACATTTTTAAATGTTAAATGATTTTTTTCTTTTAATGTTTTTAATATATTATCTAATGGTTCTGGTTTTTCAACTTTTCTATTAAATGTTTCAAATCCTTCGGTAAGGTCATTAAATTTCATATCCATAGGATAATAATATTTCTAATATTATTAAAAGCATATATATAAATATATAATATGTATAAATATATATAAATTTGTTTAATTAATTATAAATAATTATAATAATTAATAAATTATTACCATTACTCTATCATCCATTTGTAATTGTCTATTTATATCTAATACATATATTATCAATTATATATATATATATTTAAAAAAAATAAATAAAAGAATGAAATTAGATGATTCTTACAACTAAATCGTAATAAATATTTTGAATATACAATATCATATTATATTCTTATAGCTAACCTACAGAGAAATTTGAAATTTCTAATGGTTGACTATAGTTAACTCTTACATGTTTTAATTTATTAATTATAGGTATTTTAAATTGTGCTTCCATTTTAAAATCTTATAATATATATTTTTTATTGTTATTATGAAATGGATTATAAAATGAAATGTAGATTTCTATTAATTTGAAATTATAATTAATAAAAAATAAATAAATAAATAAGTTAATAAATAAATAAATAAATAAATAAATAAATCAAAATATATATTTATGTAAAACAAATAATAATAATTAATTTTATTAATCTTTTTATTATTAAATTACTATTACAGATCTAAATAAATAAATTAAATGAATAAATTAATGAATAAATGAATGAATAAATGTAGATGAATAAATGAATAAATGAATGAAAAAATAAATAAATAAATAAATAAATAAATAAATAAATAAATAAATAAATAAATAAATAAATAAATAAATAAATAAATAAATAAATAAATAAATAAATAAATAAATAAATAAATAAATAAATAAATAAATAAATAAATAAATAAATAAATAAATAAATAAATAAATAAATAAATAAATAAATAAATAAATAAATAAATAAATAAATTTTTGTCCGTGATAATATTATTTTAATTAATTTTAATTTTAATATATCATAAAAATATATTAAAGTTTGACAATAAAAAAAAGTATTCTTTTTTTTTCTTGATTTTTTTATAATATTAAAAAAATATAAAAATAAATACAAAAAATTATTTTATAATATTTATTAAAATTAAATATAATATTATAGAATAAAAATAATAATAAAAAATAAAATATTTATCTACTTTTTTAGAAATTAAAACTATTAATATATTTTATAATCACCATTATTATATTGATATTAATAATTTTATAATAATAATTATTAATAGTAATAAAATAAGTTATTTTATATTTTTAATTTTACATCTAAAATTATAATATAAACAATTATCTTTTTTTTTTTTTATTTTTATTTTTTAATAATATATTATTAAAATAAAATAAAATAAAATAAAAAAAAAAAAAAAAAAAAAAAAAAAAAAAGAAACTAACTATGGCAGAGGAAATATATGTAGACCAAATTAGTAAATGGTATTTTTATATTTTATTTTAACATTTTTACAAAATATTTCAATAATAAAAAAATTTGTTAATATTTTTCGTTAAATATATAAATGACATCCACGTTTATATAATATATCAAAGAAAAAAAATTTTTTAGTATATAATTTAGTATATATTTTTTTTACATTTTAAATATTAAATTTAAATACGAACTTTTTTTTTTACTCTATAACTTGATATAAATTATTAAAAAGGGAAAATGTTTGGTCAACTATTAAACAATTATCTAAAGAAGAAATTGCAAAAATTCCAAAAGAATTTCTTCGTACTTCAAAAATTCCAGAGCATAAAGTTAAAATAAAAAAATGGGAAAAAAGTATTATATTATATATATTGTATATTATTTAAATAATTTTTATATATTTTAATATATTTTTCATTAAAATGAATATTTTATTAAATAAATTATTTAGCTGAAGAAATAGTTGATACATTTAACGATGATTTATCAAATATAGTATTATATGATGTTGATGATGTAATGGAAAATACAGAAGAATCATCACTTTCAGCAAATGTTTCAAATAATGATATTACAGTAATATATCAATATATTTATATATTTAAATGTTTATAGATATTATATTAATCTAAATATTAAATGTAAATATATTATTATTTTTTTTTTTAATTCAAAAAATAACACACATTATTATCAAAATATAGCAAATTGATCAAGAAAAGGCAGCTGAATTGATGGCTACTCCAGCACCTGAAACTTCAATTGATTCAAGTGACAATACTAGTCAGGGCAATGAAACAATAAGTAATTCTGTTAATAATTCAGTATCTTCATTAAGCTCATCAAATTCAACTTCAACTGATGTTTCATCAGATAAACTTGAACATTCAAGTACTGGAAATATAACTAATGGCAGTAACTTAAGATATGAAATTCTTCCACAAGATGTTAAAGAATCACATGATAAATTACCATTGAAAAAAACCGCAAATAATGGTACTAATTATATTTATATTTATTATAATGTTATATATATATATATTTTTTGTTTGTTTTATTCTTTCTTTTCTTTTCTTTTTTTTTTTTTTTTTTTTTTTTTTTTTTTTTTAGAAATTATAGATAACATTTTAATATAATATTTTAATAATTATAAATATTGTATTTAATTTATATTATTCTTGAATATTATATATCTTAAATTTTTGAAAATGAATAAATATAATAGAAAAAGATTCTGAACATATGGATAAAAAAATGAAGTTAGAGAATGGTAACGCAAAACAAATCAGTTTTGCTAATAAAACAGAAGACATTAAACAAGAATCAAGTAAGATCGAAGGTAAATGATAGTTAATAATAAAAATTATAAAACACAAAGTAAGAGAAAAAAGAATTTTTTTTAATTTTTTTTATTATATTAATTTCTATCATTTATATATATATATATATATATCATTTTATATTTTTAAAAAGATAAAAATAATAATCGATCAATTGATAATAACAATAATTCGCTTAAAAGAAAAGCAGATGAAATAGATAATAATATAAATTTAAATAAAAAAATAGAAACATCTGAAAATAATAAAAAGGAATCATTATCACCTACAAAGCAAAATATAACAGAGAAAGATAACAAATCAAAGGAATCAATTGTTTCATTAAATAAACCAAAAGAAACCATCTCATCATTTAAAGATCAAAGTATAAATAAAACGAAAGATTCAGTTACTGAAAAATCTGATCATACAGAAAAACATAATGATAAAGATATCGAAAATAAAACAGAATCAGTAAAGAAGGATAATATTAATGATATTCAAGCTAAAACTATTCCAATAACTTCAACTTCAGAACCTCTATCTAAAACTATAAATAAAGAAATAAAAACAATGCATAAACCAGTTAAACGTAGAAGTTTATTTGATGATCAAGGTTATATTATATTTAATCAGTCTTTTGTATCGCCTTCTAGTCCTAAACATATTTCATTGAAAAAAGCTGATTCTGAAGAATTAGAAGATTCTTCATCAAATGATAATATAATGGAGATTGATCACATAGAAAATAATCGTAAAGTTGATGTTGAACAAAGCAATACTGATAGTACTTTTGGATTAAAATCATATAATAGCATTGAATTATCTGGTGATGCTAGTTATAAAAAAATTGTTGAATCCATCGAAGATTCAAATGTTTCTACAATTTCAGAAGCTAGTTCATTTAATAATGATGATTCAGTTGAAATATCTAGTTCGGTTGCTTCTAGTAATGTAAAAAAAATTATTGAAAGATTAGAAAATAATACGATTAATAATGAAAGTGCTGCTTCTTCTTCCTCAGATAATAAAAATAATGGAGAAAAAGAAAAAGTAAAGGAGAAAGAGAAAGAGAAGGAGGGAGAAAAAAATGAATCTAATATAATTTCAAAACCACCACCAAAAAAACTTGAAGAATCTCAAAAACCATCCTTCGTTATAGTAGATAAAAATATTTCATCAAAAATTGAAAAAGAATTAGAAAAACATATATCTCCAAGTTCAATAAAACCATTAAAATCGCCTAAAGATGATATATCAGAAAAAATTAATAAAGATCATGAAATGAAAATTGAATCAAAAAATCAAGAAATTCATAAATCATCATTTGCTGAACCTAAATCTCAAACTGAACCTAAACCTCAAACTGAACCTAAACCTCAACCTCAATCTAAACCTCAACCTCAATCTAAACCAGAGCCCCAGCCAGAACCTGAAATTATTAAAAAGGATATTTCACCAATCATAGAAAATTTTGAAAAAAAAATTAGTGAAGATAAAAAGGAAGAATCCAAAGATTCTAAACCAGATAATAATAAAACCGTAAGTATTACAAATGGAAAGACAAATATTGAAACAAATATTAATAAATCGTCAGTAGATAAGATGGATATAGATGTAAAAAAGGCAGACAGTACTAATATTAAAAGGGATGAAACAGAAGGTAAAAGTGATAATAAAATAGAAAAAGAAAAGGAAGTTGAAAAACCTAAAATAAATTCTGAAAATGATATGGCCATTGATCAAGATGAAACTGATAAAGCAGAAGAGATCATTGTAGGAAGTAAAGTAGAAGATAAGATTAAATTATTTGAACAAAAAACTCTTAATAATAGTGATAATAGTTCAAATAAGGCTATGGAAATAGATAATAAACCTATCGACATTAAACCACAAGAAAAAAATAAAATGGAAATAGATCAAAAACATGATAATATTAAACATGATATTAAAAGTATTTCACCTAATCAAATTCATAATAATAAAATTCCATCTCCAAACCATTTACAAGATACCAATGAAATAATTAAAAATATACGACCAGTTCAAAAAGAATCAACAGTTGAAGTTATAAAGAAGGTTATTGGAACTAGTGATACTAATAATAAAAATGATATACCATCTGAAATTAAAAAGGAAATTATAATAGAGAAAAAAGTAATTAATGAAACACCAGAAAAGAAAATAACAACCATTACTACTGAAATAACAAAAAATATTTCTGATTCTAAACCAGATCAAAAAGAAAATAAGGAACAGAAGGAAACTGTTACAACTACTATTAATACTACTAAAGCTTCATTAAATGAAAAAGAAAAACCTGATAATGAAACTACTGATATATAAATTAAGCAAAAGAAATAACATCAGAAACCTCTGAAAATAATAATAAATGAATTTTTTTTTTTTTTTAAAATAAGATTTAAGATTTTAAATTTTATCTTAATTTTTTTTTCTATTAGTTTAACTTGTTTAGATTAATAATTATTGTATCTATTTTTTCAATACAGTTAATAATTAATTAATGAATATTTTTAAATTTTTTTATTTTTATGAATTTTTGATTTATACATTTTCATTTTTTAAAAGAAAGCTTTTTTGTCTAATAAATTTTATTATTATATCGTAAATTATAATATATAATTTATAGTAATTTGTATTTAAATTTTTATATTAAATTTATTTTATTTTAATTTTTTAATATTTTAGGAATATAAATAATTATATTTTTTTTTAAATAATTATTAATAATTTTATTATATATATTTATATATAAATAAGTATTAAAATATTAAATACAAAGAGTTTTAATATTTTATAATAATTAGTATGAATTCAAATATAAATAATAATAAAAATACAATTTATCTATATATTATTTTTTAAAATATGTTTATTATATATTTTTTTATATATTATTTTTACTTGACTATAATTTTAACTTTTTCATTTTATTTATTTAATTTATTTATTTATTTATTTATTTATTATTATGATTGCTTTTTTTTTTTTTTTTTTTTTTTTTTTAAATTCTAAATAAATTTTGTATTGTAATAATAAATATTTAACGTTTATTTCTATATAAAAAGAAACATGTATATATATATATATATATATGTAAAATGAAACCACAGTATTATAATAAAATAAAGAAAGAGAGAAAACAAATAAAATAAATGCTTAAAAAAATTATAATTAAAATGAAATTATTAATTTAAATAAATTATAACTTAATAATAAATTAATTAGATGAAAACAAAAAAAAAAAAAATAATAAATAATTTTTTTTTATTTATTCTTTTTGTTTTTCCATAACTCTATTTGCTAATTCGGTAGTTGATTTTCTTATAACATCATCAAATACACTATGTAATTGTTTACATCCACTAACAGCTAGATTAAAAACGGGTTCAAATTTATCTAAATGTAATCTTGATTCAGACTATAATGAAATATAATAATAATAAAAATAATAATAATAATAATAATAGCAACAACAACAACAATATTAATATTAATAATATATTAATAATATTTTATAAAATTAAAATATAAATATAACATTATTTTATCATTATTTTTTATTATTTTAAACTTACAACTAAAGTCGATATTTTCCCTGAGTTTGGCATAACAGCAACAGTCAATGTTGGTGTAAAATTATTTTCTTCAAAATAGTTTAAGTCTATTATATGTATATATATAAATATAATAATTAAATGAATATTATTAATAATAATGAATTAAGCTATTACCTTTTTTTTGTAACAAACATTTTATTTATATATATTTACCTAAAATGGGTGTATCTTCAACACAACCAGCTGAGCATGCACAAACATATTCTTTCATCGGTATACCGGCATCAATTAATGCTAATGTAGCAGCATTGATGGAAGTATGTAGAGCACCTATTTAAATATATTAATATATAAATATAAATATTAATATATTAGTAAATATTTAAATTTAAAAAATAAATTAAAGAGAAAAATACATATATAGAAATATCATACTGTAATAAATAAATATATTTATTTTATATTATTTTAATTACCTCCATCAATTTGTAAAATTTGTAAATATATATCTATTTGAGATCTTGGATATAATGAAGTAATAACTGCAGTTTCAAATGTTTGTTTGACGATATTTGCGATTTCAATAAAACGTCTTATATTTTTTATATTTAATAATGAATTATTATTAATTTTTAATTTAAATTATATAAATTATATTAAATTGTTAATTATATATAAAATAATGTTAACATTATTATTACTCTTTATTATTAAAATTATTAAACGTTCATATAATTTACTATACCTATCCATCTTGGATCTTTGTTTTCTTTCGCTTGTACTGAAAGTTGCAATACTATATTCTACATTAATACTAGCCCTATCGTGGTATTGTAAATTTTTGTGACTTGGCTGTTTTTTTTTATTATGAAATGATGAAATGTATAATTTTTGAAAAAAAATTATAATTTTAATAATTGGTTTTTCAAAAAATATTTTATTAAATATTTCAAAATATAATATATTTTATTTTATTTTATTTTATTTCTTCTTTATAAACATTAATGAATTTATTAACAGTTAATTTTAATTTTATATTTTATTTTATTTTATTTTATTTTATTAATTTAGAGATAATTAAACGATGTAGAATAATTTTAATTTTTTAATTGATTTAGTACAAATAAAAGTAGTGGATAATTTAATTATTATTTTTTAAAATTGATTTTATTAACCTCACGAGGTCCATAAACAGTAGCAATACATTTTGTATTTCCTTGTTCAATGTATGCTGAACCATCAGCTTGAACTAAAATTCCTGTTTTACAATTAACTCTTCTTAATTCATTTGCTCTTCTACCATCGATTCTAAGTCCTTATTAATTTAAATTTTTAATTTTAATTTATACAAAATGATAAGAATAACTGTTTTAATTATATCTATATTTTTATAATGTCTTTTTAATGTAAAATTTAAAAATGTAATATTTCAAATTTATTTTCAAGGTTACCTTCAGGTGATAATAAATCTAATCCAGAAGACATTTTGAAATGATTTTTATATTATTTAATAAAATAATAAAATTTATTTTATTTTATTATGATGTTTCTATATATTTTTATTTTTTATATTTTAATTTTTTTTTTTTGATTAAAATCACGTGAAATAATTGAAATATATTACATTTGTAATATATAATAATAAATATATTAAATTTTTTTTACATTTTTAATTAAAAAAAAAAAAAAAAATAAAAAAAAAAATTTAAAAAAAATTTGTTGAAATATAAACTTTATCAAAGATAAATTATTCATAATGGATTCAGGATCTACATCGAAATCTGAAGAAAAACCAAAAGTTAAAAAGAGTACATCTAATAATAGTCTTAGAGCTTTTGGAACTATTGGAACAGAACCTGGAAAAATTGGTTCAACAGAACCAGGAAAAATTGGTTCCCTTAAAGGATCTAAGGTTAATTTTTTTAAGAAATATATGAATCAAGACAAATGAATTGAAAAGTTTAAAATTCAAATTTCAAACTTTTAGATTTTTTTTTTTTATACAATGTACTACTTCATATGAATAAAATTATAATACGTATAACAAAATATAAAATAAAGTCAAATATAAAATATTAAAATTTATTGATAAAATATTTGACAATTGTATAGATAATTCAAAAAATTTTTTATCATTATAATTTCAATACCATGTACTTTTAAATAAAGTAAAATTATTAGACATTTATATATAAAGAAAGATGGAATGAATAATACACAATTCTAATAATATAAAGATAATTTAGATTTCAAAATTTTAATAAATTTTTAAGTTACAATTTTTGAAATTAAAATTATATAATTTATATATACTTAAATATTTTGTTATAATTATATATATATTAGTAAATTGATTTAGTTATAATTATATATATATAATAGTAAATTAATTTATTTTATTATATATAATAGTAAATTGATTTATTTTGTTATAATTATATATATATAATAGTAAATTTATTTATTTTATTATATATATATTATAGTAAATTGATTTATTTTGTCCTTTTTTTATATATAATTTATAATTTTTATTTTTTATTTTTTTTATTATATTAGTTTTTTTTTTTTTCAAGTATAATTAATATCAATATAATTTATATTTAAATACTATAGTTAACTTTTAAACCAAAGATTCCAGCAAGAAGAAAACAAATTAAAGTTGAGTAAGTATTTTAATATTTAAATACTAAATATAATTATTTATTAATTATATTAAAATAATTGAAATAATAACAAAAAATATTTTTTCATTATTTTCATGATTAATAATATAAAGAGAAGAAGATAAACCAAAGAAAACCAAGGTATATATTTTAAAAATTGTTTTGAAATTAATATAAATAAAGATTACTTATAATATTTATAATTTAGGACCGTAAAAGCAAAAAGAATTTTAAAGATAGAAATAGAAAACCAAAAGGTATATTTAAAGCATAAAATTATATTTATTACTATCTTTTTTTTATTGATATTAATTTTTATACAAATATTATTAGGCAGACCAACTTATGAGCCTTCTGCTCTTTCTGGTCCATTTGCCCAAGGTGTTGCTAGACGTAAGTTTAAATAATCTTTTTTTATCAGTAGTTTTTAACATAAATTATTTTCCCCATTATAATATTAATTTTTATTTTACTTTTTTATATATTATTATTTTTTATTATATTTTATAAAATTTAAAATTATTATGTATACTTTTAATAGCGGGTGTTAAAAAGGAATATGGCTCAAGTAGATCATATAGTGGTGTAAGTTCTGGTGGTGGTAGTATTCGTGTAGAAGAAGAAACACCAGTTGAATCTAAACCAAAGGTTGATAATTTAAAATTTAAAGATTTAGAAGATGAGAGTGATGAATTCTATGAAGAAGATGAAAATGTTACTCGTCCAATTAATTTAGTTGATTTGACTCAAGAATTAACTGAAAAAATGGAAAAAGTACATCTTGAAGAACAAAACTTTAAATTTAAAAAAATTAAGTTTGAAAAAGATTTAGAAAATGTTAAACTTGAAGATAATGATAGTGAATTAAGCAAAGGTATTTTAAACACATCTTATATATATAAAATACTAAATAATAATAAACGTTAATTATACATATATATAATTTGATTAATTTTATTATTAATTATTATAAATATTATTATTGTCTTATAAGTTAAAAAAGAAAATACAGATGATATGGATACTGATGAATCAACACTTGTTAAAACTGAAGATGATTCTGATACATATAATTACCCAGCAAGTGATTTATTAAGAAATGATGTAAATATAAATTTAAATAATAAAAAAAAAATTAATATATACTTTTTTTTTTTTTTACTATAAATAATAGTTTGTATTATTAAAATAATTAATTTTTTTTTATTTTATTATTATATATATCAATCATCTATTATCTATCATGATATTATTAACTATTAGATAAACCAAGAAAACAATATATTATTCTTCCAATTCCCATCAATTATGCCAGAAATCATAAATAATGCTATGATGACTGATTCATCAAATACAGTTAAGATTGAAACATCAGATGGAAAAACCAAAAGAGTAGATCTAGATACTAATTCAAGTGCACCAGAAGGAAAAATGGGAAAACTTCTTATTTATAAATCAGGAAAAATGAAGATAAAAATAGGAGATATTTATTTAGATGTAAATAAGATTTAATTATAAAAAATATAAATATATATAATTAATTGAAATAATAATCAAAATTTAATATTGTATTTTAATAATAATAATAATATTATTATTAATAATTATAATAATTATAATAATATAGGTTAATCCTGGTACAGATTGTAACTTTTATCAAAATGCCTTTTCATTTAATATAGATAAAAATGAAGGTTATATATTAGGTGATATAAGAAAAAGATTTATTTGCACGCCTGATATTGAATCTTTATTAAAATAGATTTTTTTTTTTTAATATTAATAATTTAATTTTATTTCAATATTTTTATTTATTTAATAATATCAGCAATAATAACATTTAACATTTAAATGGTTTTTTTTTACTTTTTTCTTTTTTTTTTTTATTATTTTAATTCTATAGTTATCATTATTATCACCAATATAATTTCTATTAAATCATTTTTTCAATAATTTATTATCATAGAAGCATTTATTATAGAAAATTAATCTTTTTAACAATGTCAATAATAAAATAAAATAAAACATAAAATGAAATAAAATAAAATAAAATAAAATAAATTAATAATATGAATATAAAATTTAAATAAAAAATAAATAAATAAAAATATATAGTGTAAAAAAACAATACTATTTCACATTCATTTTATCATATATATAATACAAATAATAATTATTAATATTTTTGTTTTTATTTTTATTTTTATTTTATTTATTATGATTAATTTTATTTATATTTTTATTTTAATTTTTTTTTCTTAATATTATAAATTTTTAAACTGAATTTGCTTTTCGTTATTTTTTCTTTTTTTTCTTTTTTTTCTTTCTTTTTTTTTTTTTTTCTTTTATTCTTTTTTTTTTTTTTTTTTATTACTTTATCTTTTTCCATTATTTATCATTGATATTTTTTTCTTCTTATTATATAAAATTATTTTTATACAATTTTTTTCTTTTTTTTCTTTTTTTTTTTTTTTATTTTTAATACTATAACAAAATTTATATTAATCATTTAGTTTTTTAAGTATTAAAAAATTGTTTTTTTTTTTTTTTTTATTATTTATTATGGTTAAGAATTAACCATTTATATTTGAGAAATATTTGTTTCTAATTATTATTATTATTATTGTTGTTATTATTTAAAAGTTTTCGAAATTTAATATTGAAGATCCCAAACTCTAATACAAGCATCTTGACCAACAGAAGCAATAGTGTTGTTGTTTAAGAAAACAGCACCAGTAGAATTTTCTTGATGAGCATTTTTAATTTGAATCTTTTTCATTGGTTTTTCAATACTCCAAACAATAACATTAGTATCTAATGAAGTACTAACAGCGTGGAGACCATCTTCTGACCAATTAATAGAATTAACTCTAGCAGTATGGAATACCCATTGGTTGTATTTTAAGGAACGTTCTTTAACATCAAAGACATAAATAGCACGGTTGGTATCGGCGACAGCAATGAGTTCACCATTTGGACTGTATTTAATAGCAGTAATGGCACCACGGTTTTGTTCTAAAGTATCCTTTGGAGTTAAGTTAGTACCATCAAAGCTATAGAAGTAAACCTTATTGTCGGCAGCACCGACAGCAACTTCAGTATTATCTGGTGAAACATCAACAGTGTTAGCTTCATAAGTGACACTTAACTTAGAAGCAACAGATTTATTCTTAATAACAACAATTTCACTAGAAGTAGCAACAATTAAATCATTATTCTTGTTAGAAACAACAGTTTTTGGTAAACCTTCAAAGTTAATGCTACTACCAGTGAAAGTATTGCTACTAATATCAATGGATTTATTGGAATTATCCATACTAATAGTTTCAATAGTGCTACTGGTACAAGCCATGGATTGAATTTGGTTGCTGTGACCAGCACCTTCAACATAAGAAGCTTCACCAACAGTGCTGTCATCCCATTTACAAATTCTACCATCGTAACTACCAGTGAAGAAGGTCTCACTCTTTTCTGTTTTACAGATAGAAGTAATACCCTTAACGTGACCCTTTAAAACCTTTGAAATACTACCAGTGTTCTTATCAAGATAGTTAATGTTACCACCGAGAGAAACACTAAGTAACCAATCATTTTGCCAAAGATTACCAAGTTGTTGATCATTAACATTACCACCAATATTGAAAGTAGTTTTAACACTTTGACTTTCGATATCCCATAATTTTACAGTACAATCACCAGATGAAGTTAAGATTTGGGTACTATCTGGACTCCAGTTTAATGAGTAAATACCACCTTTATGATTATCAGCAGAAGTACTTAATTCACATTTAACATCACCAGTACTACCATCATAAAGGAAGATCTTACCATCAGAACCAGCAGAGGCGAAAAGATCACCATTTGGAGAAAAACTAACATCTTGAACAAAACCAGTGTGCAAGTTGTTGTGTGATCTAGCAAATTTATATGGAACACCATTATAGAAATTAACGGTCATATCATCAGAACAAGTAACAGCTCTGAATGGACGTTTAGAACGAATAGTACAGGCATTAATAACCTTACTGTGACCAGTAATATTACCAACAGAAGAACCAGTATCAAATAAGAAGGCATGTCCAAATCTTTATTATTTAATTAATTTATATATATATATGTGTATATATGTTAATTTCAATGCTTATTAAATTTTTTACTTGTTATTTATATAATTTATTATTATGCTATATAATAAT
The DNA here is from genome assembly GCA_002104895.1 of Anaeromyces robustus. Classification (NCBI taxonomy): domain Eukaryota; kingdom Fungi; phylum Neocallimastigomycota; class Neocallimastigomycetes; order Neocallimastigales; family Neocallimastigaceae; genus Anaeromyces; species Anaeromyces robustus. Next base: position 104,583 of record MCFG01000005.1, on the reverse strand, counting down.
AATAATAATAATAATAATAATAATAATAATAATAATAATAATAATAATAATAATAATAATAATAATAATAATAATAATAATAATAATAATAATAATAATAATAATAATAATAATAATAATAATAATAATAATAATAATAATAATAATAATAATAATAATAATAATAATAATAATAATAATAATAATAATAATAATAATAATAATAATAATAATAATAATAATAATAATAATAATAATAATAATAATTACTTTTCTTTTCCGTCACCAACAACAATAATTCTCTTACTTTCAGCATCCCATTGAATATCATTAATTCTGTCGGAGAGTGGTCTATATTCAGATTTTAAAATGTGTTCTTCTTGGGTAGTATCCCAAATTCTAATATTACCATTGACATCTTTATTATACAAATATATATTAATTAATATTTATATATTTTATTATTTAAATATTAAATTATATGTTTATATTTTATAAAATATATACCTCCAGAACAAATATAGAAACCACTTGGAGAATAACGAGCAACAGTAACTTGACAACTATGTTCAGTGTAAGCAGAAGCAATTTCAGGATGCTTTTTTTATTAAGATATAATAAGATTTCATATATATTTAATATATATTATAAAATATAATTTTAATTTATGTTATTATTAAATTTATTATTAATACTATCTTTTAAAATTAGTACAAATATATATTATTATTTACATACTTCAATATCTCTAATAATAACAGTTCTACCATTAGTATATAAAAAATTCTTTCCTTTTGGATCTGCTCCAAGTTTAACAGAATGACCTCTTGTAGTTTGTGGAGCAGCAGCGAAAAGGTACTCTAATAATATAAAAAATTATATAATAATAATAAAAATACAATAATAATTAGAAACATTAATGATCTTATTAAATAATTTTTTTTTATTTTTATTTCTTTATTTTTTTTTTCATTTAAAATAAAATAAAATAAAATAAAATAAAATAAAATAAAATAAAATAAAATAAAATAAAATAAAGTAAAATAAAATAAAATAAAATTAATATTGTTATATTCTGATTTTAACATTTTTTTCAGCTCTTAATTATAATAAATATTATATTGATATATAGTATTTTTTTAAACTATTCATTATATAATAACAATAATAATGTAATATATTTGATTATAAAGTATTTTGATAAAAAAATCTTTATATTATTAATAAATTTAAACTAATTTAATAAATATTTTTGCAATAAAATGTTATTATATGGTTATAAATATTTAATTATTAAAATTTTAATTTTTACTTTTAGAGAAAGTGTAAGACATTTTTATTATTTCAAACTAATCGAATTCAAATCCTGCTATTATTTTATGAATAAAATGTTTATTATTATTTACAACCAATTTAAAACTCTTTTATTACAATAATAATAAAATATTTAATAAATAAAAGTAATTTTTTAATTAATTTATGTTAATTATATTTAATATACAGAAAAAAATATTAAATGATTAATAAATATATTAATTTAATTTTTATAAATATAATTAATAAATATATTTATATCATATTAAATGTATTTATATATATTTATAGTATTAGAGTTTATGGATAATACAAGCTTTAAATTTTAATTAATAGATAATAAAAAAAAATTATAAATGTATTTCATTAAATTAAATATATATAAATATATAAATAAAATTAAAAAAAATCTGTTTTGATAACTAAAATATTTAATAATAATTAATATAATAATTTTATAAAAAAAAGTGTTAGGATATATATATTTCGATGTTTTAATGTTTTAATGTTTTTTTTTTTTTTATAATAATTTTATAGTAATTTACAAATTTTATAATTTTATTATATATAATATGTAAAATATATAATTAATATTTTTTTATTAATATAACTATAATATTTATATAGTATTTTTAGATCATATAAGTGATAACTAACTTAACTAATAAAATAATAATTATTATTAACGAATTTCGTAATATACAGTATTAAGAGTTATATAATATAGTTGTTGAATAAATATTTATTGAATAATATTTTTATAAATAATACTGTACATAATGTTATTAAAAAACATAACTAATACTATAATGAATAATAATAAGCATATATCCAATACAATAATTCTAATTATTACATTTTTATTTTATTTGACTATTAATTTATTGATTGTATTAATATATTGTTACAATATAAAGATTTTTATTAATTATATTTAATTGTAATTAAATGAATGAGGATAAGGATTCATTAAAATAATAATTAAAGTTATATAAAATATTTTAAATTAAAAACAATATTTTAAATTTAATTATATAAAAGTCTTTCTAATTTTTATAATATTAATTTTTTTTATTTTAAAAAATTACAAGACTAAAAAAGAAATACTGTGACGAAAAATATTATAAATATAAATTAAATCAAATTTCATTATTAATTTTAACATTGTGTGAAAATAATAATTAAAGATTTTATTATATAATATAATTATGAATTTAATTATTAATAAATAAATATTTAATATATTTAGTATTATTACTTAAATAAATAATAATAAAGAGTTTCATTAAACAACTATAATTTCAACCAAATTATTCAATTCAATTGGATAAATAAATTAAATAATAATATTAATAATAAAAATCATAAAAAGAAAAAAAATAAATAAAATGAATATTTATTGATTTCTTTTATTATTAATTGTGAAGAATTACGTTTTTTTCTCTTTCATTTAACCATCAAATTAAATTCATTTATTGGAATTGGAAATATTTTTATTTTTATATATATATATATGTATATATTATTTTTAAAATCATAATATTTTTTGTAAAAAAGGAAAACAATATTTGAGGAAAATTAGAAAAAAATTGGAGGAAAATATTACTTTTCAATATTCAAGTTAGAAATCTTTTTTATTTTATATTCTTCTTCTGTGTAAAACATTTGGATATATAATTTTAGTAGTAAAAAAATGAATTTTTGGTCTTCAGATGTTCAGAAAAGGCTTTGCTCATATTTGTTAAATAAAACAGTTGGACCTTTTTTAAAGTCCAATCTGGATTTAATGAGTGTTCAATTATTTAATCGTAATGGTAAATTTTATTTACCTGAATTGCAATTAAATGTTGAGGTTTGAAATTATTCAATAAATTATTCAATATATTACAATTATTGATATGGTTTTTGTTTTTTTATTATATATTTATTTTTTCATTTACATTTATTAATAATTAATAATTAATAATTAATAATTAATAATTAATAATTAATAATTAATAATTAATAATTAATAATTAATAATTAATAATTAATAATTAATAATTAATAATTAATAATTAATAATTAATAATTAATAATTAATAATTAATAATTATTAATATATATATCTAAATTTATTTGAATTTATTTAAAATAAAGAAAATTAATGAATTATTGAAAGATTTGCCTTTTTTTCTTATTGAAGCTAAAGTTGGTGAAATCAATGCAGTAATTCCATGGTGGGATTTAAAAAATTCTAATGTGTCTATTCAATTAAAAGATATATATTTGAAATTGTTAATAGAAGAAGAACAATTAGGTATATTTAATAATAGTAATATATTTAAAAATAAATAAAATTTAATATATGTTCTTTATAAAGTAATATTTTTTTGCTTATTTATTTGCATACAAACAATATATATTATATTATATTATATTATATTATATAGATGATGAACTATTTTATGATGTGGCCGAAACTTTTATGAATTCTTCTTCTATAAATATTGCAAATGAATTTCTTAACCAAGAACTTCAAGCAGATATAACAAATGATAATAATGAATCAGAAGGTTCAGAATCAAAAGTTCAATTTTTTAGTTCCATTATAGATAAAATTATTGCAAAATTAGAAATCATATTATTAAATATAAAAATAAGTGTAATTTTTAATATCGACAAAAATAAAGATACCCAATTAAATAATAATATTAGTATTGATAATAATAATAGTAATAGTAATAATAATAATAATGATAATAATAATGGTGATATAGCAGTAGATGAATTTTATCAAAAATGTGGTTTTGATATTTGTATACCTCATATTAAATTAGTCGAGGGATCTATTATCAATGAAAATAAGGATAAAGTTATAACTAATATTATGAAAGATATAATATTTAATGAGTTTTCAATTCATTTAAATTATTATAAAGACCAAAATGAAGAAAGTAATATTAATTCAAATAATAATATTAATATAAACCAAACAGTAACAGAAAATGAATTATTTTATTCTACATTAAATAAACAAGGTAAAATATATTAATATATATAAAAAGAATTGTTGTGATTATTGAATTTTAAATAATTTATTTGATATTTATACTATATTATTATTATATGTATATTCATTTTTAAATTTTAGACAATTTGAATTCAATAAATATGAGTGAATCAAATTTAGAAGAATCAATATTTTATGATGCAAAAGATGAGGAGCAATTTAAAAATATGAATTCTATTTATTCATCATCAATGAGTTCAGAACAAAGTGATGATAATTATTATGAGAACCCTTTAGCTATGACTCAATCACACATATACCAAACTACGTATGAATATGATTACTCTTCTACAAAAATTGATCCAAATATAAGTCAAAGTTATCGTATATTTTCTTGTTCAAGAAATGCTAAAAATATTATACATATAACCCGTAAATCATCTAAATCATTAACACCAAATAAAGGGAGAAATTCAATTAATTTTAATACAGGTTTTATAGATATTAGTATAAATGAAAATTCAAAAGATAATAATAATGATGATAGAAATAATGCATTTATTGAAGTTAAATTAAATGAATGGATTTTTGATTTAGAATTGGAGAATATATGTATTTTATTATTACCAAAAAATTTAGAGACAATTTTACTTTTAATTAATAAATTAATACCATCGTTATCACCTAATTTTGAAAATAATTTAAATAAAAAATCCAAAGGAAGTCATCAGGCATCAATGAATATGGATAACAATATGGGAATACAAGAAAATTTCATTCCTGGTAGTTTCCCTTCTTCAGATCAAATCAATAAAATAAATCGACGTACAAGTTCTCAAAGTAATCAATTTAAAAGTAGTAACAAAAAGCCAAAACAAAGAAATAATATATTTACTTTGAAATGTAATTTGAAGAATTTGATTATTTTTATTATAAATGATGAAAAAGAAAAAATATGTTTACCTTATTTTGATTATCCTTCATTTATGGATGAACTTTTTGATTCTTCAGTATCTGAAGATTTAACACAATTTAATGGATTTAATGATGATTTTTTGAAAATAAAATCACCAGCAGAAATGATAAATGAGTATCATTTAAAATTAAAAATAGATGGATTATCATTCCAAATAAATATGATTAGTAATAAATATTACAATATTAGTAATAGTAATAACAATATCAATTCGAATTCTAAAGATACAAGAAAAACTAATATGACAATTCATTTTTTGATGAAATCAATCACATTGTCAGAATGGATTAATGGTAAATTGAAAATATAATTATGAAACAATAATTGAAATCAATTTTATGATCACACGAATACTAATACAAAAAAATATTAATGATAATGCTAATAATAATACTAATAATAATTATATATTTTCTTATTAATAAAAAAATATAACTATTAGGATCCTATAATGATATTCTATATACTCAAAAAAAATACCCTAATTATGATTATTATAAAAAAATTGTTGATATTAATTTACTAAATTGTAATACAAAGTTAATTAAACCATATTCATTGGAAGGTTCTATTTTATCTAATAAATTAGAAATGGATATTTCTAATTTATTTTTTAACATTAGTTATTCTCTGTATAAACGATTATTTGAATTTAGTATGAATATATATAATAAGATGTCAATAATCATGGTAAATATATATATTAATTTTAATTAAAAGTTACTTTGTTAAAAATATAATTATATAATTATTTTAAATAATATTTCAATTTATATAGAAAGAAAAAAAATTATTTAAAACAGTATCAGATTCTTCTTCTAAAGATAGGTATGTTTATATATAAGAAAAAATATGTCAATTTAAATAATATAAATTACATTTATTAAAAAATTAAAATAAAATTTTAAATTTTATAGTATAAATGAATTGTACAATGATTTAATTAAGGATAATATAATTGAAGATAATAAAGAAGAAGCACAAACTAAAGATAAATTTAAAGTTATTATAAAATTTAATGATATAAAATTTAAATTGTTATTAGATGAAATTGAGTAAGTGTTTTAATAATTATTATAATAATAAATTATATTATTATTAATATATAAATATTAATATTAAAAAATAATTATTAATGATGATAATGATAATAAATAAAATAAGTAAAAATTCAAGATATAATGGAATAATGATTGATTTAATAAATTCACAATTTGAAATGGTTACCGATATTCAATTTCAAATATGCAAAACAGGAATAACATTATTATCAATAGAACCTGAAGAAAGTAAATTAAAATTAAAACAGCATATATATATATGTTTGTATTAAAATTACAAAAAAAGAAAGAATATATTAATAATTATTTATTAAAAACTAACATATTATTTTTTAGTACAAAGAGAGCCATTGTTATTCATTACATCATCAAATGAGAATTGGTTCCTTTCTATAATCATTAATCAAAAGATTTCAGAAAATGATGATCCAAATGCATTTTTAAAAGAATTTTTAGATAATCGTTCTCCAAATGATTATGGAAAATTTTGGTTTAAAGAAAGATCAATAAAGCAATCTGTAATTATATATTATATTAATAATATGAAATAATAAATTTTTTTTTTTTTAATTAATATTATTAATAAAAAAATTTTTTATTCAAAAATATTTATAGAAATATCAAATAAATGCTAATATTAATGAATTATATATTAATATTAATCCAGAGATAATAAAAGGAATAATGCATATTATTAATTTTGTTTTAGATACTTTTGTAAATATATCTTCCAATAATCAAATAGACATAAATAATAATTATAATTTATTATCAAAAAATGAAATAACATCGTCATATTCATATAATTCACTGATATCAATTCAAGAGATATCTCAAAAAAAATTTGAATTAATTACTATAAATGTCAAGATGAATAAATGTAAATAGAAAAATATTATATATAAAAAAGGAAGATTTTATAGTTATTTTTTTTTAAATATTTATATTAATTTATTTATTTTAGTGATATTGTTATTATTTGGTTTAAATGATATATATTATCGATTGACTCTAGAAACATTCGATTCATTCGTTGCATTTTCAAATTTAGGAGTAATTATTATAATTATTATAATGAAAAAATATGAAATAGAAATTATAAATATTGTTTTTAAAAAAAGGATTTATTTCTTATTATAAAATTCTTTATATATATTAATAATAATAATAATAATAATAAATGATTGAAGCCATATTGTATATATATAACAAGTGAATTATTTTCATTTGATGAAAGAAGTTTAAATTCATCTGTTTCATTTCCGATTATTCAAAATAATCCATATCAAAATCTTATAGTAAAATATTAATTTTTATATGATATATAACAATATATGATTTAATTTATGATTATAATATTATTAAAATAATTATTAATTATATATTTTTATATAAATATAGCATATGATTGAAGTATCTATCTATTCATTAGCTAAAGAGAATCTAAATATTCTTAATTTTAATGTAACGTTATCTGAAGTATTATTTAACATTGATATTCCATGTTTAATTCAATTAGGATCTATTAGTAATCTTTTAACAGATTTACCCCCTGTATGTTTATTATAATTATTATTATTATTAACTGTCATTATTATTATTATTATTAATTATTAATTATTATATTATATTATATTATATTATTTATTTATTTATTTATTTTTCTAAATATTTTAATAATAAAAATTTTTTTAGATTCATACAACAAACGATGAACCTTTAGCGTTACGATTTTCTATAACATTTAATAATTTATTACTGGGATATGAAATATTAGAACTTTCACCACAACTTATAATAAAGTTTAACGAAATAAATATATATAATGAAAATATATTTATTGTTGGAGAAATACTATCATTGAATTTAAATATATCTATGTCAAAAATTAATATTTTATTAACAGATCATGATATACCTCCTGAAATAAATTCAAATCAAGATATTTTATTAGTAGACTATTTAATTGTAATATATAAATATAATAATAAGTTATTTAAATAATTCATTTTTATTATAGTTATAATAATTTTAAATATTATTATTATTTTTAGTCTTTAGGATACTCTAATATGTTATCTTGTGATATATTAATTGCAAATATAAATATAAATCAATCTGTTGCATCCAAGTTAAAGGTAATGTAAAATAATAATTTTTGTTTTAAAAAAAATAAAATTTATTGATATTTTAAATATATAAATTAGATAAATTTATCAAAGAAAAAATCCAATATTTATTTTGATATCTGTCCTGATTCATTAGCAACATTAAAACAGATTGTTGAAAATATGTTATCACATTTACCTGAAAGGTAATATAAATATTTATTTTTAGAATAAATATTGTATATTTTTAATAATTATATAATAATTTAATTAAATAGTGAAAAGAAAGAACCAATAAATCAACCCTCAAACCTATCGATAGCCCAAGAAATAAAAATGACTATAGATGAGGATGTTTATCCATCCGTTAAAAAGAAAAGTATAGATTTAAGTAGTTATGATTATGACGGTTATTATAAAAAATCAAATTCCTTAATATTTGATGATAGTGATGCCTGTATTATTGATTATGATATAGTTGAGAATACTCCAAATTTAATTACATCAAAAAATAATACTGTATTTAAATCCAAGGATAAAATTGTTTCTTATAATAATGATTTTAAAATTAATTACAATTATTTAGAAGAATTATTAAATGAAAAAAAGGAAAAAAAACATAAATCAAAGTAAATGATTTTTTTATTATCATGATAATATTATAAATAATTGCATCATATATATATATATTTAAACGATTTTTTAATATTATATATTAATTAAAATTATTATTAAATATTATATATAAAATTTATATAATAAAGATTTCCTGAACCTATAATGAAGATAAATATTAATAATGTCAATTTTCATATAAGAATTTTTGATGGATATGATTGGACTTCTACATGTCAAGAAGTACAATCATTAGATGAATTTAGAGATATAGTATCAATGGAATATTTAAGAAGGTCTAAAAAAAGTGTTATTGATATTGACGTTAATGGAATATATTTTGATTATTCTATCTATCCAGATGAATCCTATTATGCCGATAAATTATATCTATTAATTAATGAATTTGAAATTATAGATAAAGTTCCAACATCGAGTTGGAATCAATTTTTATCTGCTCAGACTCCAATTGAGCATCCTATGCTTAAATTAAAAATATTGAATGTTCGACCAATAATAATGGAACCTAGCCAAGAATCGATAGTTAATGTAAATATAAATAAGAAGACAATAACTAACTAATAATTATAATAATTATACTCTAATTATATTTTTATTTATTTTATTTATTATTATTAATTAATAAAAGTTGGAAGTTTCACCATTACGATTTTATATTGATCAAGATACACTCTTAAAATTTGCAGAAATATTAAGTTTTTGTAATTTAGATACCGAAAGTGAAAATAGAACACCAACAACTACTGTACCTGAAAACAATTCTAAAAAGGATAATTCAAATCAAATTTATTTCAGTAAATAAATAATATATACAATTTATTTATTAATATTAAATTTAAATATTATTTAAAATTATGATATAACTTATTTATTTATTTTTTTAATTATTTTTTATTTATTTATTTATTTATTTATTTATTATTATTATTATTATTATATTAATAATGATATTTTATATTTGTTTTATTTTAATATAGGGAAAGTAAATATATCTGATATTCATATTATAGTAGATTATAAACCGAAACAATTTAATTTCAATAGTTTAAAGGATGGTCAATATGGTGAAATATTAAATATTTTACCATTAAAAGATGCTACACTTAATTTCCAAGCATTAAAATTTTATGGTTTATCGGGTATTAATAAATTAGTTCAAAATATAATAGAAAAATATTTGCCTCAAACAATAAATCAAGTTCCTTCAATTGTTTTATATATTGGTCCTATACGACCCTTCTTTAAAATTAGTGAAAAAATGGTGGATGTTATTAAAAATGTTTATAGTAATTATCAAAATGAGCAACCTATGATTCCTGGTAAATAATTTATTTATTTATTTATTTATTTATTTATTTATATATTAAAAAAAATATTGTAGATATTCGTATTAAATCTTAAAAATTTCATATTGTTACGATAATAATAATAATAATAATAATAATAATAATTTAATATTATATAATAAATTACATTTATAGCCATTGAAGAAGGAGCTAGACAAATTTTAACTACTACCACTACAGAAACCTTAAAATTAATCTCAAGATTTTCATTAAAAGCTCAAACTTTATTTGAAAATATAGAAACTGAACTTTCAAATGATAAAAGAAAAAATGAAAATTATAACCAGAATAATAATTATGATAACCAACCGACTTTAGATTATAGATATGGAATCAGATATATAAATTCAGGAACTGTAACTATCATATTAAAATTGATTTAAATATATTATGAAAAAATAATAATAAATATAATAATAATATATAATAAATTCTAATAAATATATTTTATATTTCATATTAAAAAAAAAAAAAATAGGGTTCAGTAAAAAACGCTGTTAAAGCAGGTAAATTAACAATAATAAATGTTATAATTTTATATATGTAATATTTTTATTTATTGTTCAATATAATTTATTAATCCATTATAAATAATATTATATAATAATTATAAAAATATTAGTTCCTGTTATAATATGCCGACCAATAATAAAATTGACAAAAGTTGTATCAAAAACTACAGCAGATGTATCCAATGCACTTGATCCAAGAAATAAAATAGAAAATCAAAAGGTAAATATATGATATTAATTCTCATATATTTATTGATAAAAACAAAAAATAATAATAATAATTTCTAATTTTATATTTATCTATATATATTTATTTAAAACAGAAATATAAATGATTTCATAAATATTTTAGGACGACAATAATTTATTAATAATCTATGTATATTTAAATAAATAATAAAAATGATAATAGAAATATTAAAATAAATTAATAATAAATAAAAAGAAAAGAGTATTAAATAAAAATAGAACGAATCTTTTCATATTCTTGATATTATTGTTATTATTATTGTTATCATATATATATGTCAAAATCATTTGATATATATTACTATAACTATGATATAATTAATTTATTTTTTATTTTATTTTATTTTATTTTATTTTATTTTTTTTTTTTTTGTTATCTATTTTATATATTGTATATAAATAGTTTTTTTGGAAGTAAAAAAAAAATGATTTAAATATTTTTTTTGGTGACTTTTAAATTAATATTAAATTTAAAAGTCACCAAAAAAAATTTATTTATTTATTTATTTATTTATTTATTTTCAATAATTAAAAAAATTAAATAAATAAATAAAAAATTTAGATTTATGATAAATATTGATAAAAATATAATTAATAAAAAATTATTCTATCGATCACGTGAAATAATTTTACAATTATTATTATATTATTATTATTAAACATCTTAATGTAAAAATTAAAAAATTAAAATAAAAAAGAAATAAAAAAAAAATAAAAAAATAAAAAAATAAAAAAAGAGAAAGGAATAAATTTTTAAAGAAAGACAAATAAAATTAAAAATAAAAATAAAAAAAAAAAAAAAAATTGAAGGGAAGGTAAAAGAGAAATAAGAAAAGATATATAAATTTTTATATTATCATATAAATTATTTATAAAATAGTAATTATTATTAAATATAAAGCTAATTTCAAATTTATAGAAATCATAGTTATCAAATTAAATATTAATATTTAATTTAATGATTATTATAATTATATGTATTATTATTATATATATTGCTAACTCGATAAAATTGTTTTATTTATATATATTTTTGATTTTAATAATTATATTTTATAATTGCACTAATTTTTTTTTTTTCTATAATATATATAAATTATTTTATAATATTTTTTATTAATATTTTATATGTATTATTTATTTATATTATTTATAATTCATTTCCTATGTAAACATTTTAATCAAAACAAAAACAAACAAATTTATGTTACAATTTATAATTACAAAAATTAATTATAATACACATCAAAATTAAAAATAAATAAATAAATAAATAAAAAAATAAAAAAAATACAATTTATTTATTATGACGAAAATGTGATTTATTTATGATATATTTACATTAAAATTTACCAAAATAATAAAAATGAAAAAAAAAAAAAATTGAAATAATGTTTCGAATGGGAATTTTTATTTATAAAAATGGTATTGAAAATGTATACCTATATATATATATTTTAATTTTATAATTATTTATAACGTATATAAAATTTTCATCATTCATTAATGGATGTACTATGGATTAATCATTACTAATAAATTTCAAAATAAATTTTCAATTATTTACACCATAACTCAATTATGAAAAATTTAATATTCTTTTTTTTTTTTTTTTCAACAACGATTATAACAAATAAAATTGAATATAATTATATATAAAGAAAATAATATTTATTATAATAAATAAAACGAATTCTTTGTTATAAATAATATAAAAGAAAATATATATATATATATAATACATTTTATTCAAAGAAAAGAAATAAATCGATATAATAATAAAATACCCAATTTTTTATAATTAAGATATAAGAAAAATATAAAATATTATATTAAAAAATGGTAAATGAATGAAAATTCTTTTTTTTTTTTTATTTCTATATATATAGAAAATTGACATATATACATATATATATCAAATTTTTTTGAAAAAAAAAATATTTTTATTGAAATTATATATATAATTAATAATACATTATTATACTATACTATACATATTTAAAAATATTCATAATTTATTATATATATTAACTAATAACTATTATTTTATATTATTTTTATGTTAAAACTTATATTCAATAATATATATATATTCCAATATCTATTATATATATAATAAAATAACAAAATAACAAAATATATATGGCATTAAAAAATATATACAACAATTCAAAAACTATAATAAAAATGATAATACTAATAATAACAATTAGATAAGATTTATTTTAGTTCAAAACAGACAAGGAAAAACCAGACTTTCTAAATGGTACATGCCATTTGATGATGATGAAAAAGTCAAACTTCGTGGAGAAGTTCACCGTTTAATTGCTCCAAGAGATCAAAGAAATCAATCTAACTTTGTTGAAGTAAAATATATATCATTATATATAATATATATTGATAATTTGAGATAGAATTAAAGATATATAAAGAATATATATACACATATTCTTCACATACATATATTCTTATGCTTATTATTATTATTATTATTATTATTATTATTATTATTATTATTATTATATATACTTATTATTAATTATTACTATTTAAAATTTATATTAAATGAATAATTAATAACAAAAATAGTTCAGAAACTATAAGATTGTTTACCGTCGTTATGCTGGTCTTTTCTTCTGTTTTTGTGTTGATACTAATGATAACGAACTTGCCTACTTAGAAGCTATTCATTTCTTTGTAGAAGTATTAGATGCTTTCTTTGGAAATGTATGTGAATTAGATCTTGTATTTAACTTTTATAAGGTAAATAGAATGTGTTTTTTTTTTTTTTTTTTTTTTTTTTTTTTTTTTTTTTAAATTTTCAAAACAATTATTTTATATATATTATATAATTATTATATAATTATATTATTTTGTAACTAAAATAATATATCTTTACGTATATATAATATAATATAAAATAAAATTAATTATAATCAAATATATATTCTATATGTAATAGGTATATGCTATTCTTGATGAAGTATTTTTAGCTGGTGAAATACAAGAAACTAGTAAAAATGTCGTTCTTAGTAGATTAGATTATTTAGATAAATTAGAATAAGCAAATAAAATTTATTAAATATATATATATATAATTACATGATTAAATATTTAAAATAATAATAAAAAGAAAAACCAAAAACAAATACCATAAAATCATTATAATAATAATAATTATAATAATCATAATAATAATAATAAAATACAAAATGATAAAATAAAATAATAAGTACAAAAATAATATAAAAAATATAAAAATTAAAACAATATAAAAAAAAAAAAAAAGAAAAAGAAAAGAAAAAAAAGAAAAGAAAAGAAAAAAAAAATTCATTTTATCATATATCTTTTTTTTTTTTTTATTTTTTTTCTTTTTTATAATAAAAACCTTCAAGCTATTATATATTATGGTATATAATAATTGTATATCATTAAATTAAAAAAAAATATATATATATAAAATATATATTAAGTAAATAAATAAAATAAAATAATAAATAAAATAATAAAAAATAAATAAATAAATAAATAAATAAATAAATAAAAATAAAAAAATTTTTTTTTTAATTATACAAATAATATGGATGGTACAAAAATATTAAAGATTTTCTGTTAAAAATGATAATAAATATTTTTTCCATAATTTAAATACTTTAAAAAAATATTTTTTATTATTTTAAAAATTTTTTTTTTCTTATTATCTTTCTCATACATATACATTATATAATTTTTTAAATTCAAGGTAAAATAAGTAGTAATTATATAATTAAATAAACAAACAAAGAAATAATATATATATAAATTTCTTTTTATGTACATACATACTTTTTATATGATTAAGAAAAAAATTATACATTATATTTTAAGCAATAAATATAAAAGATTTTTATAAATTGATTTCAAATTTCTAAATTAGAATAAAAATAATTTATAATTGAGATTGTATATTTCGATAATTAATATGAATCTATTTTTTATAAATATTATTTCAAAATTAATTAATTAATTAATTATAATTTAATGGATTACAAATCAATATAATTGATATATTTATTAATAATTATCATTATTGTTACTTAAATATTACTATTTATATATATTAAAAAAGAAATATAATTATTTTTTAAACAATTGGAATAACAATTTTTAACTATTATTATATATATGTTATATATATGCTTATTTAAAATTATATATATATATATATTTTAGATGTATGCCTTTAATAAATCTAATAATTTATACGTAAATCTTGCTGTTACTGATGAATCAGAGCCAGTTGATTCATTCTTCACAGATAATTATTCTAATTTTAAAAAAACTAAACATTTATCTTCACCATATCCATATTTATTTTCATTGAATAATAATGGTATTAAAATAATAATTATAATAATTATAATTATAATATTTATCAAATTTTACATAAATCCCAATGTTATTAATACTTTAAAATATATATATTATATTATATTTAATTTGAATAATTAATATATACATTTTATATATATATATTAAATAAAAAAGAATCATCAAAAATTCAATCTAAATACTTTTTAAGACGATCTGTAAATTCCAATATGGTAATAATATTTTTTAAATAATTAAAAATTAAAATAATAGTATAATATTATTATGACATTAATTATGTTATTATTATTATTATTATTATTATTATTATTATTATTATTATTATTATTATTATTATTATTATTATTATTATTATTATTATTATTATTATTATTATTATTATATATTATTATTATTATTATTTATTATTATTATTATTATTATTTATTATTATTATTATTATTATTATTATTATTATTATTATTAATCAATATTAATTATATTTATCATTATTATTATCGTTATTATTATTATTATTAACATTATTATTAACATTAATATTTTTTTATTATATATTATAGACACCAAATGATAAAAAGGTAGAAAGTCAAAAGCCATTAGACGAATCTTATTATAGTTGCTCAACTAATATGACAAATTTTCCATTTTCTGAATTTAATACTTCAAGTTATGGTTCTTCTGTCAAAAATAATCCACAATCTAATCTTTTTAATAGATATGATCGTAAAGTAAAAATAAGAGATGAACCATCTATTTATTAGAAAAGAAAAAAAAAAAAAAAAAAAAAAAAAACTTATAGAATAATATCTTATCATTGTTATCATATTATATCACATTGTTAATTATTGTTTTTTTAATAAAAAATTCTATTTATAAATATTATTATCTTCAATATTTTTAACTCTAACAACATATAAAAATAAATAAATAAATTATTATATAAAAATTAAGCAACTTTTTTTTATAAACATTTATTTTATATTATATTTATTTATTATTTTATTATTTTATAAAAAAAAAAGTGTTATTTATATTTATATCTATATATTCATGCCATAAAACATATAAATATATATATAACAAAATGAGATATTGTGATTTATATACAAGTAAAAAAAGGGGGGAAATATTCTACATTTAATAATTAACATATATTAATTATACCAATAAATCAATCAATATAATTTTAATAAATTATAAAAAATAATAATAATAATAAAGAAAAATAAACTAAATATAGTATATGACAATATTTTGATATATTTAAAGATATGTATAAAAACAAGAAACAAATAAAAGGTCAATTAATATTTAGAAAAAAAGAAGGAAAAAAAAATAAAAATAAAAATAAAAATTAAAGGGAAAAGGGCAGAAAGACAAATATTAACTAAATAATCTATATATATATATTATATGTTTTTTGTTTTTGTTATTTTTATTATTATTATTTTATATATATAAATATTTATACATATATTTATAATTAATAATAGATAGATTACAAAGGAAAATAAAAAATGTATAGATAAAAATAGATAAAAATAATTTTTTTTAAAGTATGAATTATGTAATGTATTATTCTTTTTTTAAATGTTTTTCTTTTATTTTTTTCCCAACTAGTGGTATATCCATAAAAAAATATGATTTTTTATTTTTATTTTTTTATTTTTTTTATTTTTATTTTTTTTTTTTTTTATTATTTTTTTAACGTGTTAATATATATATATATCATTAATACATATATCAAATGTATAGTATTAATATATATAATATTTAAATAAATTATAATAATATTATTATAATTTATATTTTAATTTTTTTATTTTATTATTATTTTTTATTTTTTTATTTTTTTTTTTTTTTTTATTTTTATTTTTATTTTTATTCTTTTTTTTTATTATTATTATTTGTTTTTAATTTTTTTTTAATCTATTTATTTTTCAATTATTATTATTTTATTGTTGTTGAATATTATTATTTTTTGAAATAATTTTTTTTGAAATTGTTACTATTATTATTATTTAATTTTTTTAACAATAATAACTTTGTTGTTGTTATTTTTATTTTATTTTTATTTTTTTTTTCTTTTTTTTTTTTTTTTTTTTTTTTCTTTTTATTTATTTTATTAAAATATTTTTAATTCAATTTAAAGATATGGATAAGCAGCTAAATCTAACTTTTCAGTTGGATCTTCTTTAACCAATAAATCATCAATATAAGCAGTAATATCTGCTTTATTAATTGTAATATCTTCATCATCTTCTTCTTCATTTTCATTATCATCATCTAATGGTCTGTATTCTTGATCAATTTTTTCATCATCTATTTCATTAGAAGAGGAGGATGATTCATTATCTTTTTCTTCTTTTTTAATTTTACCTTCATTATTATCATTACGTCTTCTTCTAATGAAATCTCTTATTGAACGTCTATTTTGAATTTTCTTTATACCTAAATGTTGTTGAATTGTACTTCCTATACCACCATTATTATTATTATTATCATTATTATCATTATTATCATCTAAAATAATTTCTCTATCTCTATATTCAATTTTATTTTCTTTTTCACTATCATCTTCATCTTCAACATCTTCTTCATATCCATTATCAATATCTTTTTGATTTACAGTAATTGTTGGATAATCTATAATTTGACCATGATTAAGAAGTGGTTTCAAGTCTTCTGGTGAATTAGATTCAGTTTCAGAATGAACAATTAGAGCATCACCATCTGTGAAATTTCTAATAATAAGTTTTCTATCGGCATTTTGATTACTATTAAAATGAATTGGAACATAATTATCATTTTCATTTTCGGCATTTGATTCATATTCACTATCATCATCCATATCATCTGATAATGATGAAGAAAGAATACTTTCAGTAGATAATTCTTTTTTCAATTTAGGTTTATTATTCTTATTATCAGAATTATTGTTATTATTTTTGTTGTTGTTGTTGTTGTTGTTATTTTTATTATTTTTATTATTTTTATTATTTTTATTATTATTTTCGGCTGGAAGTGAACTTTCTATAATGCTCAAATCTATATCGAAATCAGGTATGGGTGATCTCCAATAATTATAATCATTATAATCATTATTAATTTGAATATTTATCGGTGGGAAGATTTGATCAACCAATTCATTTATTTTATTATAACTATAATAATTTAAAATATTAAAATTATGAAAAAATTAAATGAAAAAATATATATATATATTGATTAATTATTCTATATTTCAAATAAATAAATAAATAAATAAAAGTGTATTATCAAATTTTATATTTACGATGATTTAAAGCCGTGTAAAAGTTCAAGCTTAACTTCACCTTTAGGATCAATTGTAAATATTCTAGATACTGGAACACCAACTCTTTTATAAGCTAAAGCATCCTATAAAAACAAAACAAAAAAAAAAAAAAAAAAAAAAAAAAAAAAAAGAAATTAAATATAAATAATGTATATAAATTAAAATATAATTCATTGATAATTGCTTTATTTAATTTAATTACTTAATTATATTATTAATATTAATATAATAGAAATAGATAAATAAAAAGAAATAAAATAATAAAAAACATACTGTAATTCTATTTCCAAAACCGGCATAGAATGGATTTGTATCTCCCCATAATTGTTTAATATCCATTAAAGCTGCAATCTTAAAATCTTCAGGTTTTTTAATAATTACTTCTCTAAAAATTTTTGTTAATATAAATATATAAAAAATAATGTTAATGTTATTAAATAGATAAATAATTGAAAGTTAAAATATTTGATAATAAAAATAATAATATTATTTTATTATTATTATATATGTATATAGAATCAAAAAAAAAAAAAAAAAAAAAAAAAAAAAAAAAAAAAAATTATGAACCTATGTAATGATTTTAATAATCTATCAGGTGACATAATGATTGGACCATCAGGCAATTGATATTTATTTTGTTCTACTTTCTTTAAATAATCTCTTGTATAATTAGACTTTTATAATAATAATAATAATAATAATAATAATAAATATATATATATTATAAATTAGAATAAAACATTTATAAGTAATTATATATAAATATATATAATTAATTAATTAATTAATAAAAATTATTTAGTATCTATTAAAGTAATTTTTATTCATTAAATTTATTTATTTATTAATGTATTAAACATACTTGACCAATAGCTCTAGAAGTCAAATATAAAATTTTATAACCGTTATGGTTAATATCATGATATAAATTTGCTACACCCATATGAGTCCAATCTTTACCTACAATAGTAAAGAGATGACCTAGTGCATCAGATCTTTTATAAATAAATAGATAAATAAAATAAATGAATTAATAATTAATAAAAAAAAAAATTTTTTTTTTCTTTCAAATTATATATATATATATATATATAATAATTACTTTGTAATTGTTCCATCTACATCAGAAATAACAACTTGAGTATCCATATCCCATAAATAAATTTTTGCAACACAAGTAGCTGTACCTTGAATTCTTGTGGAAACAGTAAATGATATAGTATTTACACCTTTTTTCAAATTTAATTTTTTCTTTATTTATATATATATGAGTAAAAGAATGAGTATAAAAAATAAAAATAAAAATAAAAAAATAAAAATAAAAAAAAATAAAAAATTAATTAATTATAATACAAAATATTAAAATAACGATATTATTATTTTAACAATATTTTTTCTTTCTAGTTTACCAATTGGTCAGAAGATAATCTAACAGACTTAATATAATGAAATTTTTGAGAATCGTCTTCTATTTTATTATCATATGAAGAAGATGTATAACCATTATAATCATCATGATTAGTTGGTTCACTCATCGCTGTCGGGTGAGGTAATGGTGATAATTCTGGAGATGGTAACATTGTTGGAGGTTCATTATGATGAATAGGTCTAAGCTCTGGTGAAGATAACATATCATAAAGCATAGTTTCAAGTTTATCTTGATCCATGCTATCATTCAAATCAACAAATTCATGCATTCTTGGACTAAAAGCATATTCGTTATAACTTGGACTATTTAATGGTTGATTATTATTACCATTATTATTATTATTATTTAAATTATTATTGCTGTTAGTATTACTATTGTTGTTACTATTATTATTACTATTGTTGTTGTTGTTGTTGGTATTGTTATTATTATTGTTATTGTTATTATTATTATTATTATTTTGAACTGTTGATCTTTTCCACCATTGTGGTCTCCAGAATCTATTTCTATTTTGTTCTTGAATTAATTTTTCAAGTGCTTTTGAATTTAAAGGTCTATGAAATAATAAAATTGATGTCATTAATGCTTCAATAACCTTCCAACTGAAATATCTATTTTTTTTTTTTTTTTTAAATAAAAAAAAAAAAATAAAAATAAAAATAAAAATAAAAAAGGAGAATAAAAAAAATTATTAAGTAAAATATAATAAAATAAATAAATAATTTATAAATATAAAATAATCTAAAAATATAATAATATAAAGTATTATTATTTTATTAAACTTACCTTTTATTAATTTTACAAATTAAATCATCATGTCTAGTAATAATAGATGGGTTTTCACAAAAACTTTCAAAAGAAATAAGATTTTTTTCAAATAATTCATTTGCAACCTATTAAAAATAAAAATAATAATTATAATTTATTAATAAATTATCATATATATTAAAATTTAATTATTATAAATAGTATATATATACATATATATATACAAGCATATAACTATATATATTATTAATAAATACCTCATCTGGAAGTTTTATTAAATCATTAAATTTACAATTGGAAATTTGAATATCCCCATTTTCTAAAATATCAATTAAACTAGTTAAACCAAATACATTATTATCCGTTTTTTCTTTTTCATATAAATTATTTAGAGAATTATCAGAGTTGTTATTATTATTATTATTATTATTGGTAGTAAATGAATGACGTTCATTACTATGGGTAGTGGTTTGATTATTATTGGTAGTATGATTAAAAGAATCTTCATTATCCATAAATGAATTATTATTTTGTTTAATACTTGGACTATGATTACTATTATCATTTAACATATAATCTTTATTGTTTGCTAAATAATTTTCTACCTTTTCTTGATATGTTAATGTTTTATTTCTACCATATTTTCCTCTTTTTTCAACATAATTTTTTAAATTTGGTTCATCTAATTTTGTCTTATTTAATTCTAAAACATCTACACTTGGTCTATAACTCATATTTTTAGTTGGAAGAGCACCCCATCTCCAACTCCATTGTTTTTCTTTAATATCTGTATTTACAAATTCTTGTGGTTCTTGAGTTAATACTTCATTACTATATTTAATAATGAATAATCAATAATATATAAATAAATAAATAAACAATAAGAATAATAAAAATAATAAGAAAAATAATAAGAAATAAAAATTATTAATAATATATATTTATACTTAAAATAATGAATAATAAATTTATTGATTGGAGTTTATATTTACGTTAAATATTGTGAATCATATTCTTCTTTCTCAAATGGGTATTTTTCTAAATAATTTAATTAAAAAAAAAAAAAAAGAATAAATATTAAATAAATATAAATATATAAGGCATATATATATTAAATAAATAAATAAATAAATAAATAAACAATTCAATAATAATATTATATTATTTTTATTTTTTTATAATTACTAATTATAATAATTATGTATAATGTTTATTCATCTATTCATTCAATTAATTGATTAATTAATTAATTACTTATTTATTTAATATTTAATTTATACAACTTAAATTTATAATATTTACTCATAAATTCATTTGCTATACAAAATGAAGAATTATTATATTTTGGTATTGGATCAGGGTTTTCATTTTCTTCTATTCTTTTACTAAATTTTCTATTTTCATATCTTGATATATAATTTGAAGTAGATGGATAAGAAGAACTTAATAAATCTTCATCTATAAAATATTTTTCTCGAGATTCTGTATAAGAATGATAATTCAACATATTATCTTGTTCTTCATTGCCATATCTTACACGTTGAAATGGCTGACAATAATTTTTCTTATATGTTGTTTTAATGTTTATTGGAGTCGAAGCATTTAATTTTTCTGAAAGTATTGAAGTTTTATTACTTGCTCCAAAACCTTTTTTTGGTAAAAGTTCATCAACTAAAATAAATTATAAAATTAATATATATGATTATTTTTTAATAAATATTATTTTTTTCTAATTTTTAATAATAAAATTATACAAATATATTAATATATACTTGATTCATGTGCACTTGCATAATCTTTTATTATTAATTAAAAAAAAAAGAAAAGAATATTTTAAAAATAATAATATAATATATTAATTATTTTATTATTTAAAATAAAATAAAATTATAAAATATAAAATATATATATATTATTAAATTAAATTAAAAAAATATAGTTATTGTATACCTATATTATCAGAATAGGTATCATCATTTAAATTTAATGGCTCAATATCCTATATTGCATAAATTAAAAATAACCATAAGTCAAAAAAAATTAATTAGGAATAAGGATATAATTATATAATGATAAAATACCATTTCAGTTTTTTGTGGTAGGGGTATAGGCGATGTTACATATTCTGAAGGTACCGGATCCTGGATAAAAAAAGAAATAATAAATGAGAAATTAAAAATATTTTTGATATAATTAAATTTTTCCATATTCAATATTTATAATTATTATTATTATTATTATTATTATTATTGTTGTTGTTGTTGTTGTTGTTGTTGTTGTTGTCGTTGTTGTTGTTGTCGTTGTCGTTGTCGTTGTCGTTGTTGTTGTTGTTGTTATTATCATTATTATTATATTAAAAATATAATTTAATTATTTAATAAAAAAAAATATAAATATTATATTAATTTATATTTATTAAGTAAAAAAATTCAATTATTATAAATATGAAAAGTAATTGCTTACATCAGTTTTAACAACAAAAAAGGCTTCACCAGCTTCACCAACCTTCATTTGAAGATCAGTTACTTCACCATTGACTCGAACTTCTACTACTTTTTCTTGAGGTCTTAAAAGTTTTAATTTACCAAATCGAACATGAAATGGTGAACTTTTTAATTCTTTATCAGGTTGTTCAACAACAACTACATCAATGGCACCTGATAAAGTTGCTGGATTAATATCTTTATAAAATTCTGTAACTGTTGAAACGACTCTTCCGACGAATTGCATCTCTCTAATATTTTTTATTAACAATATATATATAATTAATATTTCTAGAAATTTCATTAAATATTTAGAAATTCAAAAAATTTTTAATAATTATTTATATAAAAAAAAACTACAGTAATAATGCTTATTTAAACTATTATTTAAACAAAAAATAATAATAAATATAAAAAAGTATATAAAATGTATATATTATAGATAATTATAGTTTTAAATTTTATTTTTCTATTCGATATTTTTATTAAAAAAAATCATTTTTAAATTATATAATTTAAAATGATTTCTTAATTTTTTATATTTATTATTGTTATTAATTTTATATACAAATATATATAATTAATTATAACAATAGTTACCTTTTCTATTTTAAAATATTTTGAAACAAAAATATTGTCTTTATTGAGTTAAATATTATTAAAAGATAGTTTTTTTATTTCTTTCTTTTTTTTTTTTTTTTTTTTCTTAAATAATTGATTTAATAAATATTGTTAAAGAATTATTTATAACTACAACAATATTATAATAATATTTTAAAATAAAATTTGATTATAATAGAGCAAAAGTCTTATCAAAATTATGGAAAATCAATTTTTATTTATTAAACAATGAATATAAAACAATAGATTATTGTATATTGTTATCTTTTATGGATTGTAATTGTTTAAATAAATTTTATTTTTTAATTGCTTAAAATTGTCTAGAATTAGGTTAAATATATATATTTATATATATTTAAAATTGCGAAATGTAATTGTTAAATTTCAAATTTAATTGCGTAAACTATAAAAGTGAGGAAAAAAAAAAGAATTAAATTAAATGTACGTAGGTAATAGGTGTTGATGTTTATTTTATATATAAAATATATAAAAATATATAAAAGAGAAGATAAATTATATTAAAATATTTATATATTTTTCGTATAATAATATTATAATTAGTAAATTATTTCAATAATATACATGTATACATGATTATGTATATAAATTAATTTTTAAATAAAAATAAAATATAAAAGAATAATATATATATATAAAAAAAAAAAAAAGAAAAATAGGGCCTATATTTAAAACTTTAATAATTACTCTTATTTTATGTTTCCCTCTTTACTAAGGTTTATAATAACTTTTATAAAAAAAAAAAAAGAAAAGATAAAAAAAAATAAAAAAGAAAAGTATAGAAAAATGGTATAATTAAATGTTTTTTCTTCTTCCTTTTCCCTTTCCTTTTTAAATGTAATATAAAAATCTTTTAATTTCTATTAATCAACATTTAAATATTTTATATGATAATATAAATAAATTATTCAATAAAAATTGAATTAAAAAATAGAAATAAATAAAAATAAAATAAATAAAAAAGGAATTATAAGGTTTTTTATATATAATAAGTAATATAAATTGTTTATCAAAATAAAAGAATAAATATTAATAATATACTTAAATTATATTTAATTTATAAATTATATAATTTATTATTTTATAAAAAAAGTATTATATTATATATTATATTAATTTTATATAAATTGATTTAATTATTATATAAAAAGGCTACATACACAAATTAAAAAAAAATTTTAATAAAAGCTTGAAAAATTAAAAATAAAAAAAAACAAAAACTAACAGAATATTAATGTAATTTATTTAATAATCTAATTAAATATTCAATTTAACAAAAGATAATAGAAAATAAACAATATAATATAATAAATAAAAAGAAACAATAATATATAAATAAAAAATGAAAAAAATGAAAAAAAAAAAAAAAAAAAAAGAAATAAAATAATAAATAATTAATAACATTAAAATAAAAAATTTTTTATTTCATTATTTGTCAATAATTTTATTAAAACATCCTACAATCATATGAAAATCATTTTTTATAATTTATTTTTCCTAATAATATTTTCATGTTAAATAATATTATTTCGAAATAATATATTATTGATAAAATTAATGTATAAATTAAATTAAATTTCTTTTCATTTCAATACTAATAATCATTTTATTTTATTTTATTTTATTTTATTTTATTTTATTTTATTTTATTTTATTTTATTTTATTTTATTTTATTTTATTTTATTTTATTTTATTTTATTTTATTTTATTTTATTTTATTTTATTTTATTTTATTTTATTTTATTTTATTTTATTTTATTTTATTTTATTTTATTTTATTTTATTTTATTTTATTTTATTTTATTTTATTTTATTTTATTTTATTTTATTTTATTTTATTTTATTTTATATAATATATACTTTATTAACGGTTTATTTGTTCATCATTCATAATAATACATTATCTTTAATACCATTAATAATAATAAATATGGAATTTAATATCACAGCATTTTTTATATTATTTTTAGTAAAAATAAACAAATAAATGAATGAAGATGATTTTATAAATTAAATTTAATAATAAAGGTTTATTATCCATATATTTAACAATATATTTTAATATATATGAAAAGTAATTTAAATAAATGGAAATATTAAAAAAAAAATTTTTTTAGTCGATTAATAATTTAACTGCCATAGTAATAAAACAATATTTAAAATTTTTATTTTTTAGGAAACATCTTTGTCTGTCCTCCAAACTTATTCTAAGATGGTATATTATCTAACAGATTTTTTAAACTCACCACAGGTATAGAAGAGCAAAATATCTAGTACTATGATTAGAATTAATCGAGATTAATATCTACTCATTTTTTATTTTAACAATATTTAAAATAATATGTTAAATAAATATGTTAGAAAAAAAATGAAATAAATCTATTTAAAATAGTAATTTATTTCATTTTCTTCATTTTCTTTTCTTTTTTCTTTTTTTTTTATTTTTTTCTAATATATTTATTTAACAAAAAAAAGATTAATTATACAATTAAAATATTGTAGTATATTAATTAATACTCTAATAAATAAAAATAAATTTAAAAGTTTTTTTTCATTATTATAAATATTTAATTATAAAATTAAATAATGAATAAAATAAAAATATATTAAAAAAAAAACAAGTAAATAATAATATTTATAGATATAGAAAAACTTTAATATTTAAAATTATTTTATATCAATATCAATATAAGGAAGAAATTTTTTTTTTTTGACTTTTTCTTTAAATAAATTACTCATAACTAATCTTTATGTAAATAAAAAATTTATTATTACATTATAATTCTTATATAATTATTATTGTATAAAAAATAGCCAATAATTTAATAATTGCAATTTTCATATTCAAAAAAAAAAAAACATTAAATTTTTATTATTAGATTTGAAGATTAATGAAAATAACATTCATTATATAATATAGAATTAATTTTTAATAATATAAAATTAATCTTTAATTCATTACATATATACTTAACAATTATTATTATTAAGTAAAAGATATAATATATGTAATAGTAATAACGTTATATATAATTTTAACATCAATATTTCTTGTATTACTTTTTTTTTTTTGTATTATTTAATAATCAAATAATTAATAATTTTATTATATTTAACAATTAATAATTAATTTAAATGTAGTACAATTTCAAGTTTTTTTTTTTTATTTTAAATTAAAATTATAAATTTATAGGTTAAAGATTTACAGGCATATTATTATTTATTCAGTACTTAATAATAAACTATTAAAAAAAAAAAAGTATAAAGTAATTAAAATAAATTAGAAATTATTTTTTTTTTTTTTATTTTAGGATTTAGTAAAAAAATTTATAATAAAAATAAAAAGAAAAAAAAGTGTAAAATAATTAAATTATATGTTAATATTTATTGAATATTCAATAAAGTGCCTTTTAATATGTTAATAATTAATATATTTATATATATATATAATAGATAAATTATATATAATAGGTTTATTTGGTAATAAACTACCATTTTTCATTATTATTATTATTATTATTATATTTATTATTTCCTGTTTTTTTTTTTTTTTTATTTAATAATTACTTCTTTAAAAATGAAATTTATCTATAAAATACATTTATCATATCAATCACATTAATTAAAACTACTATAAATTGAATAATTTAATATCAATTTATTTTTATCCAATAATTATTACTATCATTATTCAATAATTGTTTTATTTTTATACATGTATGATTTCTTTCCTAACAAAGGATAAATATAACAAAATAAATAATAAGGAAAAAATGGAAATTTTATTATAATTATAATGAATAATTAAGTTTATTTATATATAAGTTACTATAATAAAAAGTTATTATTTAATAACCCCAAAAAAAAAAATAATGGCTACAATCCATAAATCATTACCTAAATCAAATATAGTAAAATATATAAATAAATCTTATATTAATATATTTATTATAATGTAATGCAATATATTTGAATAAATTAGTAAACTTAATTAAAATAACTTTAAATCATTGGTTAAATTTCTTACAATTATTGAATTTATAATTATTTATTTATTTTTTTTATTTATTGTATTTTTATAAATTTTTATTTTTATGGTTATTTATTTATATTATTTAATATTATTTAATCTTATTAATTATATTTATTTTGCTTTATTTAAATTTAAATTACCATATGGTTAATATTCATTATAAATATTAAATACAGTACTTAATTTATAATTGTACAACTATCACAAAAAAAAAAAAAGAAATTAAGAATGATTTATAATAAAATTATTAATATAATTATATAAATAAATAAATAAATTTGTATAATTTATATATAGTTTTTATTGATTAATAATTGATTGATTAAAATATATTATTATTATAAAATATATATTAATAATAATTCTTTTTTTTTTTTTTTTTTTTTTTTTTTTTTGAATATAAAATACCAAAAAAAGAAATTTTTTTTTTAATATTTAATAGAAAAACTTAAGAAATTAAATAATACTTATATTTAGTTTTTTTTTATTTCTTTACAAATTAAAGAATAATAAATAATAAGAAAATAATAAATAAAAATGAAATACTTTACTATCTTTACTACATTTATGGTTATGGCTCTTTCTGTCTTCGCTCTTGAAGAAGCCACCAAACAATCTTGTCCAGATACTGGAGTTACTTTTGAAAGTAAAAATCTATTTTAATATGAAATAAAAATTTAAATATTATTAAAAAAAGAAAATAAATATTTAGAAAATAAATATATATAAATGATAATATATGATAATATAAAAGAAAATTATATTGAAATATAGTATTAAAAATAATAAATTATCAATAAACAAATATTAATTAGTAGTAGTAATAAAGTAATAAATATTAAAAATAAAAAAAAGAAAAAGAAAATCATTAATAGAATAAATATTTAATAATATAAATTGTTATAAATGGCAAAAAATTATTTCATACTAAGTATTTTTTTTTTGCTAATAAATAAATAAATAAATAAATTAATAAATTAATAAATAACTAGCATGTATTAATCAATATGGTGGTTATAATCCAACCGAAACTACCTGTGCTAGTGCATCTACCATAACTGAAGAATACAATCGTTGTCTTGCTAGAGCATACTATAACCTCTCACAATGTTTTAATTTCTGTCCAAATCATCCATCAAAAGCTACTTACGACAGCTTCTTTACTCAATACAAAGATTACTATACTGCTCCACCAGCAGAACAAGCAACTGGTACCTCTGGCCAATTGCCAGGTGTTACTATGCCAGGTGCTACATCTACACCAACTTCTCTTAATTTAGATGAAGATGCTAACAGTGGTTCTACTATGTTAAATGCTTTCTCCTTTGGAGCTGTTTTTTGTATGATAGCTTACTTATTATTATAAATTAATGTTTAAATTATATATATTAAATATATATAATTATGAAAAAAAAAAAAAAAAAAGATTTTATACCAAAATTATTGACATCGTTAGATAATAAATAATTTTATAATTCATTATTACTTTTTATTTTGTTTCTTAAAATATGTTTTTAAGAAATTGATATTTAATTACAATATATTTTAAATATAATATATAATAATATATGACTTTAATAAATATAATATTATGTATTATAAATTATTATAAATTAGTAGGAAAAAGTATGACATTAAAATAATAATATAATAATTTAAATAAAAATATAAAAAAATTTGAAAAGTAATATAAAAAAATATTTATGAAAAATAGAAAAAAAAAAATAGAAAAATAAAAAAATAAAATAAAATAAAGTTTAAATAAAAAATTATAAAAATAAAAAAAAAAAAAAAAAAAGTTTTATCTCTTTCTATTTTCTTTTTTTTTTTTTTTTTTTTTATTATATATATATCTGACCGTTAGCTCAACTAAATATTTTACTTTGGTTTCATTACTCTTATTACATTCACAAAAAAAGAATCTATTTATTAAACGTTTTGATATATATATAAATAATTTATTAATGAAATATTATTAATTATTAAAGTTTTCTATATTTATGTTTTTATTATTATTATTATTATTTAATTTTATTTTTTAAAATTTTATATATTTAATAATTATATTAAAAAAATTAAAATAAAAATAAAATAAAAATATTATTATGGAGAATAATAAAATTTTAGAAATAAAAAAATGTATTGACAATGAAGACTCGGAAAAATTAAAATTATTATTTGTTAATAGTACTATAGATCTAAAAGATTTTAATTATATTCTTCAATATGTTGTGGATAATGGTGCTTCACAAGAAATTATAACATTTATCATTAGTCAACTAGAATTGAAAGATAATGAAACTATTCTTATTTCAGTTTTAAAAAAAAATGATTTTAAGATAGCTGATCTTTTAATTAAATACAGTGATTATAATAACAGGAATGAAATTAAACGATGTAATGATGTAGATAATACAATTGTTTTATCATTTCCTGAAATGATTATGGAAACACTTTTAAATTATAAAACTTTAAATAAACAAAACTTTAAATATCTTTTGGAAAAAGTACACAATATAAATAGCTTATCGGAATCATTAATAGAAAAAATAATTGATTTTAAAAATTTAGATATTCTACAAGTATTATTTCAACGTATTTTTTATGATTACCATAACTTGATATATTTTGTAGTAGAAATTCTTCATAGATTTTATCTTTATCAAAAACCTCTCAGTAATACAGAGTTTCAAGAAATATTATGGTCGTCCTCGTCTCACTATTATTTCATTGATAAAATTATAAGAGAAACTATTGCTAAAAATAATGAGGTAGTATTGGAATTTTTTCTAAAATTCGTTAGCCAACACCATATATTAGTGGATATCAATAAAAAGGATCAAAATAATAATTATCCAATAATCTAAGTCATTCAAAAAAATAATATGAAATCATTTTCTAACTTACTTCATTATTCCACAATAAATAATTTTATTGTAGATTTAAATGTAAAAACTATAGAAGGTGATACGCCTTTACTCTGTGCTATTTCTGTTAAAAATCTTGATATTGTGAAACGTATTTTTACATATTCGAATGAGCATCAAATTATTATTAATGTAAATGAAAAAAATCAATTAGGTAATTTTCCAGTCATGGAAGCATTAAAAAGAGGCAATTATGATATCTTTAAATTACTTTTTTATTTTGCCGAAAAACAAAAAGTTAATATTGATATCATGGCAAAAGATGCTACAGGAAATTACCCATTATTAGAGACAGTGTGTCAAAGAAATTTAAGAGCTGTGAATTTTCTTTTGGACTATGCAAAACAGAATAACCTTCCATTGAATTTAAATGAAAAGGATTATAAAGGACGGTTTCCATTGCTTGAAACCGTGAAACAGTATGATATTGAAACAATGAAATCAATATTAAAATATTCGGAAGAGTATCAACTCATTTTGAATATGAATGAAAAAGATGTAAATGGAGACTCTCCGTTATTATTAGCAATAAAAATAAAAAATTGTAATATGGTAAAAATACTATTTGAATATATTGATCGACATCATTTACCTTTGAATTTGAATGACAAAGATGTGAATGGAGTATATTCTTTATTGGGTGCAGTAAAACAAAATGAAAAAAATAGATTTGTTAAGGAAATTGATATGGTTGATCTTCTGTTGAATTGTATTGATCAATATAAACTAACCATCAATCCGAATGATCAAGATAATAATGGAATCTATCCTTTGTTATGTGCAATAATGAATAAAGATCTTCGAGTGATGAAGCGTTTACTAATCTATTACGAAAAACACAATATACCCATTGATTTGAATACAAAAGATAATAAGGGAAATTACCCATTACTGAATGCTTTTCCAGTTGTATATTCTAAGGAACGAAAAAATATCCTTAAAGAACTATTTAAATTTGCCGAACGACGTCATTTTAAATTAAATTTAAATGATAAAAATATTGATGGAGATTTCCCATTACTTAATGCTTTTTTAACAAATAATTCGATTATCCCAAAGATGTTATTTCATTATGCTGAAAAGCATAAAATCATTCTTGACCCTAATGGTAGAAATAATAAAGGTATATATCCTTTAATGAATATTGTGAAAGACTTTTATAATTGTCATGAAAGTATGGCTAGTCTCAAATTATTTTTCCAGTACTGTAAAAAACATAAATTTGTTGTGGATATGAATAGTAAAGATATCTACGGGGGTTATCCTTTAATTAGTATCTTAACCAGTTATATTTATATAAAGAATCAACACTTACGCTATAATTTTATCCAAACATTATTTGACTATGGCGATAAATGTGGAATAGTTCTTGACTTAAATCAATGTAATGATGAGAATGGTACTTATCCTTTATTAAAAGCATTAAGTATAAATGAATATAAAATCGTTAAAATAATCATTAGTTATGCCAAGGATCATAATATCGTGTTGGAGATAAATAAAAAAGACAAAAAGGGTGACTTTCCCCTTCTCACGGCTATAACAAATAATGTATCTCTAGAAATTATTCATTTATTATTCAAATATGCTGAAGAAAACCATATCATTTTACCCATAAATGAGAAGGGTCCTCCATATGAAACTTCACCCTTCCAAGAAACAATTTTTAATATTTCTATTGATAAAGATAAGAAATTGTATCTTTTAGAATATTTATTAAACTATTGTAGTCTAAATCATATTCCATTGGATATCAATGAGAAAGAAAGAGAGGGTAATTATCCATTAATTGAAATAATTAAACAAGATAACACGAAAACGGTTGAATTATTATTAAATTATTTTGGAGTATCAAACGATACCAAAAAAATGGTGGATATAAACGTGAAAGATAAGAATGGAAGTTTCCTATTATATGAAGCAATATTCAATAATAACTATGACATTGTCAAGCTTTTGCTAGATTATTCCGAAAAACATAATTTAATTGCCAACGTTAATGAAAAAGATTTATATGGAAATTATCCAGTATTACTTTCAGCGAATAAAAACAACATTAATATTATGAAATTAATAATCGATTATGCTGATAAACATTCATTGAAACTACAAATTAATGATAAGAATAATAATGATGATTCACCTATACATGTAGCAATTAATAATAATAATCAAAAAATGGTACAGTTATTATTAGACTACTCTAAAAAGCATGATATTCTTATCAATATTGATGAAAAAGATAAAAATGGTGGTAACTTTCCAATACTAGAAGCTTATCAATAAATTTTATTATTAATTTTTTTTAAATTTTCTTAAATAATAAATTTAAATTTTATGTAATTCCTTAACATTACTTATTTTATATTACATATAAAGGATATATAAAAAATAAAATATTTTAATTATTTATATAATGGATATAAACGTGAAAAATAAAAATGGAAATATCTTATTATTTATAACAATATTCAATAATAACTTTGACATTGTCAAGCTTTTGCTAGATTATTCTGAAAAACATAATTTAATTGTCAACGTTAATGAAAAAGATTTATATAGAAATTATCCAGTATTACTTTCAGCGAATAAAAATAACGTTGATATTATGAAATTAATACTCGATTATGCTGATAAACATTCATTGAAACTAAAAATTAATGATAAGAATAATAATGATGATTCACCAATAAATGTAGCAATTAATAATAATAATCAAGAAATGGTACAGTTATTATTAGACTACTCTAAAGAGCATGATATTCTTATCAATATTGATGAAAAAGATAATAACGGTGGTAGCTTTCCAATACTAGAAGCTTATCAATAATATTTATTATTAATTTTTTTAACTTTTTTTAAATAATAAATTTAAATTTTATGTAATTCTTTAACATTACTTATTTTATATTAAAATATATAATTAAATATAATGTTTATATATATATATATATATATATATATAAATTTGGTTCAAATAAAATATTTTCATAAGCTATTGTAGATTTTGAAATTCTCTTGCTATAATTAAACTATGTTACCACATGGATTTCCCTAAAATATATATATTTATAATATTTATAAAAAAAATAAAAATTAAATATTATATTAATTTAAATATAAATATTAATAAGAATTATTAGTTTTACACAATTTAAAAAAAAAAAAGACTTTATATAATTTAAAAATAATAAATTATTCACTTGACCTTCCGCATTGTTATTAAAATATCAATATAATTAATTAAATATTAAAAATTTGAAAATTAATAAAAAATTAAGAAAAATAAAAATCAATATAATAAATAAAACAATAAATTTATAAATATTTATTAATTTATTTATGGAATTTTTTTATAATAAATTAATATATAATATAAATTTTTTTTATTAATAATTATTCTAAATTATTAATTATTTTTTTATAATCTTATTGAATAATACATATTCAAAAATTTTAAAAGTTTTATTAAGGAAATAATTCTGATTAAAGTTTAAAAAAAAAAAAAAAAAAAAGATAACAGATTATTTATTAACAAAAAACAGATAAAAAAAATCTTTAAAAAATTAATTAAAATTAAAAAAAAAATTATTTTAAAATAAATTTAAATTTATTTAAATAAATTATATAAAATTTAATTTAAATCAATTTATTAATTTACATTGGTAATATACTAAATAATAAATAAATATTTCTTTATAATATCATATAATTAAAACCTATCAAATAATATATATTTACAATATATTTATTATATATTTATAATGTATTTATAATATATAAAAACATAAATTAATAAATCATTGAATATATAAATATAAAAATTGAAATCATTGAATATATAAATATAAAAATTGTTTTTTTTTTTTTTTTTTTTTTATATTTAGTTTTTATGATGGTATTAAATTAATATAAAGCATTAATATATTAATATACATTATTTTATATTATTAAAGTAATAAAAAAACATATTTTAAATTTTTTTTAAAAACAATTATTTTTTTTTTAAAAATTTATAAATTAAAATATTTAATAACAAGCCCTTCATAAAAATATTTTAAATAGGAAAAGTTACAGTTATAATTTTGAAATTTAAATTTTAAATATTTATATTAATTAAAAATAAAAAATAATAAATAAAAGTAAAATAAAAAAAAAAAAAATAATAGTAATAAATAAAATAAGTGGATAATAAATATCTTAAAAGAAATTGTTTATTATTATTTATTATTTTAATAAAAAAAGAAAAATAATTAATAAATTAATTATCACTTATAAAATAAATTGGTTATTCTTTCTTTTTCTATTTTTAATGATATTTATTTAAAAGATATCATTAAGAATTAAATATATCTTATAAAATATTATTTAAATTTATTATCTTTTTATATAATGTTTAATCTTTAATTTTTTTTTAAATCTAACAAATTCAAAGAATTTTTAAAAATAATCATATAATAAATTAATAATAATAATAATAATAATAACAATAATATTCAAACATAAAGACAAAAATAAAAATAAGGCAAAAATATAAAATATAAACATTAATTTATTATTAAGATACCATACTTAAAAATATTTTATATTTTATTTGAAATATATATAAAAAAAGCTTTTTCTTTTTTAAATTTTAAAAATCAAAATCTTTCAATAATATCTTCATTAAATCCTAATAAAATATAAGATTTTTTTTTATTTCTTTAAATATTTCTTAACACATTTGATAAATATAAATGCTAAATAAATAATACTTATTATCCTCAATTTGCTTTTCCTTTCAAATTTTAGTTTTCATATGATAAAAAAAGAATAATTTTAAAATTGAAATTTCAAAATTTGTTTATAAAATCTGAATTTCTTGTTAAAAAAATTCAGTATAATAAATGAAATAAAACAAAATAAAAATAAAAAGCATAATAAATAAAATAGAATAACAAAAAGAAAAAAAAGATTAAAAGTTTTCAATTTTAATTTTAATTTTAATTTTTACATTTCATTATCTCATAAATTAAATATTAACGGATAACAATGGTTCAATTTACAAGTCTTCCTTATGAAATTTTAAGTACAATATATTCGTTTTCAGATGAGGAAACTCAAAATAATTTAAGAATATCTTATAATGTGTTCTTGAAAAATCCTTCAAATAAACTGAAAAATTTGAAAAAAAAGTAATTATAAAATAAATATTTAATTATATTAATTTATAAGCAATGTCTAATAAAATTATATTAATTCATATGTTATATTAATATATATATTATTTATTTATATATTATTTTATTATTTATCTTTTTTGTATTTACCAAAGAACTATGATAAATAAAAATAAAGAAGTTTTTCCAACAGTATTTAAAGAATTAAAAAATTTGAAATTTCTGTAAGAATGAATTATTATTATATAATAGATTTATTATTTATTTAATACTTACCTTTTATATATATATATATAGTGACTTAAGCATCAATAGAATTAAGGTTATACCATCAGATATTCAGTTTATTGAAAATTTAGAATATTTGTAAATATATATACATATATTATATATATATAATTCTTTGTTACAGACTCTTTTTTGAATATATATATAATCTTTTTGCAAGCATTAACAAATATAAATCATAATATTAATAGGAGTTTAGTTAATAATAACTTTGAATACCTACCGCCTGAAATTGGAAAACTAATAAATTTAAAAACATTGTAATTATTATAAATTATAACAATACTTTTTTTTAAAGAATTACTATATCATTTTCATAGTAATTATAAATTTTAATTATAATATTATATATTTTATTGATTTTGATTATAAATTGATAATAGATATTTAAGTAAAAATAAATTAAAAGAACTCCCACAAGAATTTGGAAATTTAATAAAATTAGAAAAATTGTAAGAAATATAAAAACTTTTCTATACTTTACTTAGGAAAAAAAAAAATAAACTGATAATTTATTAACTTCAATATTTATTATTTTATTATTTTTTATAAGAAACCTTGAAGGAAATCAATTAACGACTTTACCAAACTCTATAAAAAATTTAAAAAACTTGGAATTTATGTAATTTTTATTTTCTTACTATAGTTATCATATTAAATGATAATTTTAAATATAAAATATTGATGAATTCTTACTATTTCTAATAATATTAATATATTACTCTTGTTTTCAATTATTATTATTTTTTTTTTAAATAGAAATTTACGTCATAATAAATTTAAATCTTTTCAAAATTCATTGACATATTGTACAAAACTTGATAGAATGTAAATATATATAAATAATAATCAATTATGTTATGTATATATTGATAATAAAAAAATATTAATAACATTATTAATAATTAATAAACAAAAATTTAAGATTATTTAACGATAACGAATTAGCAACACTTCCATCAACAATTGGTAATTTAAAATCATTAACAATTTTGTAAGTCAAATATTTTTATATCAATATTAATATTTATATATATTAATATAAATAAATTAATACTAATAATTTATATATATATATATATATAATAAAAATATAATTATAAAACAATAGAAATTTAAGTAATAATAATTTACAGTCTTTATGCCCTGAAATTGGTGAACTAATAAGTCTTAAAAAACTGTAATAAATATATATATATATAGATATATGTTTTTTAACATATGTATTAAAATACTAATTTTAAAAAATTTTAATTAATTACTATATTTATATATTTAATTATAAATAGGTTAATTGCAAATAATAATTTACAAATATTACCTAAAGAAATAAGTCATTTATCTAATTTAACTCATCTGTAAATATTATTATATAATAAATATATAATTAATAGTACAATAATATAATTATTATATTTATATACTTAATATATATATATAATTTCTTATTTACTGTAATTAATATAAAAATTTCATTAGCATTTTAAACAAAAATCAAATTGAAGTACTACCTATAGAAATTGGTGATTTAACCAATGTTATAAATTTGTAAATATTAATGATAATAATTACTATATAATGTCTTTTTTTTATATATTAATATATAAAAATAATATATTTTTTTTTTAAATAAATGTAGAGATTTAAATACCAATAAAATTAAAGAAATACCGGAAGAAATTGGACATATGACAAACTTAAAGAATTTGTAAAATATGACACATAATATTAAATTAAATTTTTTTTATTATATATCTTTATCTTTTGTAAATTCTAACTCTAATTACATTTTTTTTTTTTTTCGTTTATATATATATATATATAATTAATTATCATAAACAAAAGAATTTTAAGTAATAATTTAATTAGCCAGTTACCAAATGGATTGTTCTTATTATCAGATTTAGTTGGACTGTATGAATTATTTTTAAAATATAAAATATAATGTTATATAATATAAATAATAATATAAATAGAGTATATGTATATTTGTTTTATATTATTAATGATAATATTTAAAAAACATTAATAAATATTATTTATATAGTGACTTACAGTATAATAAACTAAAATCTATTCCAGATGGAATTGACCAATTAACTTATTTAAAAAGATTGTAAGTAGTTGTAGTTCTTTATTATTATTATTATTATTATTATTAATTTATTATTATTATTATTATTATTATTATTATTATTTTTATTATTATTATTATTATTATTATTATTATTTTTATTATTATTATTATTATTATTATTATTATTATTATTATTATTATTATTATTATTATTATTATTATTATTATTATTATTATTATTATTATTATTATTATTATTATTATTATTATTATTAATTTATTATTATTATTATTAATTTATTATTATTATTATTATTAATTTATTATTATTATTATTATTAATTTATTATTATTATTATTATTATTATTAATTTATTTTTAATAATATATATATATACATATTATTTTTATTTGATAATATTCATTTCAGAAATGTATATAATAATTTCATTGAATATATTTCCATGGATATCGGTTGTTTAAATAATCTTTGTCAGTTGTAAGTTTTTACTTCTAAATATATATATATATATAAAATAAAAAATCCAATAACGAAAAATCAAATTTTTTTTTATATTTTATACATATTATAAAAATAATAATAATAGATGTCTCCAATATAATAAAATTAAAGATTTACCAAGAAGTATAGGAAACTTAACAAATTTACAATTATTGTAATTTATAGACTAATTTTATTATATATATTAATATTAATAATTTATAAAAAATATAAAATTATATGAATAAAATAATAAATATATTATATTTAATTAATACTTATAATCTGTGATTTATAATTTATAGAGAGCTTCAACATAATGAGATTGAAAAATTACCATTTAATGTTCATCACTTTCCAAACATTCAACATATGTAATTATAATTATTTATTTATTTATTTATTTATTTATTTATTTATTTATTTATTTATTTATTTATTTATTTATTTATTTATTTATTTATTTATTTATTTATTTATTTATTTATTTATTTATTATTACTATTATTATTTCATAATCATAGCGATTTAAGCCATAACCCATATGATAATATAAAATCAATGTTTAATACGTACGATTATTTATTCTAAATAAATAAATAAATAAAAAAGGGAAAAGTTAAAATAAAAAAAAAAAAAATGAAGAAAATATAATAATAATTATTTTTAATATTAACAAATAGTTTATTATTTATTTATCTGGATATGAATATATCTTTTAGATTTAAATATTTTCTTTATTCTTTTTTTCTCTTTTGAATTTCTAGCATTATCAGTATTATCATAATATAGTCATAATTTATTTTTTTAATATGATATTTATATATGTATTTATTATTATAAAAATAATATGGATATATAAAACTCTAAAATAATATCATTACTACCTTTTTTATAATAAAATGGATATGTAACTTTATGTAATTTTAAATAATAAAAAATAAAAATAAAACATTACAAACATGATATAAAATATGAAATTTTAATTATGTGATTTTTTGTTTGTTTTTGCTTTGTATTGTATTATTATTATTATTATTATTAGTAATAGTATTAGTATTAGTATTATTAATATTATTAATATTATTATTATTGGTATTGTTTATTATAATTATTTATTATAATTGTTATTATTTTATTAGTTTTATTAATAAAATAAAAAAAAATTATGTATAATTTATTATAATTAATAATTTTCTATCTATACTATATAATGAATATTTATCATTAGTTTACAATTAATGAATAATATAATGATTATTTAAAATATAATCAAATATAAAACATTAAAAGTAATATTTTAATCTTTTATAAAATATTACGATTTATTTATAAATATTATTTATAATATATGTTTTATTTGGATGTTTAATAAATAAATTAGCTAATAAATTAATATATATATATATAAATATTAAGAATAAATAAGTTAATTTAGATAATGTATACAAAAAGCTTTTTCTTTCTATAGTTTGTTTAAAATAAATTAAATTTCTTTTTTTACATATGTATATATCGCTTAAGAATTATTTTTATAAATAAAAATTTTTCATTTAAAATTCTTATTTAATGACTTTTTTTATAAGAAGATTTAAAAATACAATCTATCTTATTTTACATATAAAAATATACATACATATATTATATATAATAAATTTTAATATAATACTTTTTATAATATATATATGATGATTATAATTAATATTCATTATAACCTTTTTTTTTTTTTTTTTTATTTTTTTTTTTTATTTTTTTTTTTTCAATTATTATTATTTTACATATATAAAGCACCATATATTCCTTTTAATGAAATTTGAATTGGTCCACCACCTGCAAATAAGCATCGTTGATTTGGACTATATTCTAAGGAATAAATTGCTTGTTTTACATCAATACCATGAAAATGAGTGGTATAAATATTATCTTTTAGCATCCATCCTTTACCAGTTTGATAATATTGAGTTTTGATTGAATTTTGATGATAAGAACTTTCATTTAAACCACCAAAACTAACATCATTAAATTCATTTTCATTTAAAGCTAAAGTAGGGTTTAAAGAATGTAATGGGATAGAATTTAATCCATCACTAGAAGTTCTTGCAGAAGTTTCCCATTCATGATATTTTTGATTTCTTAAATCATAAAATGCTAAATGTCCATAACCTCCTCCAATAGCTAAATTATAATATTTAAATGAAAGAGCTCTAACTCCCCATCCATCATCTAATGATTGTATTTTATGAGCTACTGTAGTAGCTCTAGGATCTATAATAGAAATATTAGATTGACTTCCAACAGCGTAAATATCATTTTCAGATTCTAACCCAATACATACAGTTTCTTTTTCTCTTTTTAAATAAATAGTTTTAATAACATCTAAAGTATTAGCATCCCAAAGTTTTACACAACGATCACTACTTAGAGATAAAAATTGTTTGGTATATTTATTAAATTTTAAATCTCTAACCTATAATATTTAATAAATTAAAAAAGTAATATAAAAAATATTATTATATAAAAAATTTATAAATAATAAAAGATTATTTTTGTTAATAAAAAATTTCTATTAAAAATCACATTTAATAATTATTTCTTTATAATATATATATATATATATATC
Organism: Anaeromyces robustus; assembly: GCA_002104895.1. Classification (NCBI taxonomy): domain Eukaryota; kingdom Fungi; phylum Neocallimastigomycota; class Neocallimastigomycetes; order Neocallimastigales; family Neocallimastigaceae; genus Anaeromyces; species Anaeromyces robustus. The sequence goes on along the minus strand of MCFG01000005.1, from coordinate 62,797 downwards.
TTAATAAAAAAAATGGATCTTACTTTATCTCTATGTTCCCTACGAATAGTTGTTGGTGAAGTTATGTATAATGGAGTACCAAAAATAGAATTTATTTTATAGTGAACAGGAGAAGGAGAATAATTAAATGAAGAAACTTTTGGTAAACTTGGTAATGAAACTTTTGACATAAAATCGTTATATTGACTTCTAGTAGATTTATTTAGTGTAATAGCTCGTGAATAACCTTCTTCTGAACTATCATTTTCTGACATATCATGATCTAAATCATTTTCTTCGTTAAAATAATCATCATAATAATCATCAATGTCCATATAAATATCCTTTGAAGATTCTGATAATTCTCGTTCATATTCCAGTACAATTTGCTTAACATTCCATATTGAAATATTCATATCACGTGAACCAGAAATGACAGTATAATCATCAATAAATTCTACGGAGAATACAAGATCATTATGACCTGTTAAAATTCCGATAGGATGTAGATCTGGTAAATGATATAATATAATTTCAAATGGTTTATTAGAACCTATAGCTAATAAAGTATTTGATGAATTCACTGCAATACCATGAATACCACTACAAGGGAAAAGAACTACAGGAGATGATGAATCCGAATCACTTGCTAAGTTACTATTACTATTATTTGGAATATTATTAATACTTGTATTGATATTTAAATGATTTGAGGAAGATGTAGTTTCTGATAATAAATATTGATTTGAAGAAGGATCATCTGAATTTGAAATTATTGAATGATTTTCTACATTATTATTAATATTTTCTGCAAAAATAATTTCATTTTCTATAACTAATGAATCATTTTGATTATTTTGACCATTACTTATAATTGTACTGGGATCATTTGAATTAACATAGGTATCAGAAGAGGAATGAGATAGAGGAGATATAGGAGATTGAAATGAATTAGATATTGTACTTGAAGAAGCTACAGTAATTGAAGACATAGAAATATCAGAAGAAGCTGTTAATGGTCCAGGAGAAAAACTATTTGTATTAGATGAAAGAGAATACATTGATGGAGATAATACATTAGTATTAATAGAGTTGGTATAATTATAATTTCCATTAGTATTATAACCAAAATTGGTTTGAGTAGAGAAAAAATTATTAGAAGTAGATGTACTATGACAATGATTAGAAATATTTATTACTTGATTTATAATGTTATTTAAATCTCTATGACCAATAAGTTCTTTTGGTTGACAAGGTATTTCAGCTTGTAAACCTGTTTTAATATGATAAAGAATTAATTTACTATTTTTAGTACCAAATATGATATATTGATCTGAAAGCCATTTAGAAGCAAATATTTTATCATTTCCATATAAAGGTAATTCATATTCAGTAAAAGTACTGGGTATATTATTGGAAATAATATTATATATAGAATGTTTAAATTCATTTTCATTATAAATTTTATGAGGATAAAAATAAAAATTCTTTTTATCTGAGGTATAATGATTTTTACTATTATTACTTTTATCAAAAAATCCAAAAATACCACCTCTTTGACTCTTTACATTTTTAGTTGATTTAATTTCCTTTTTACTACAACTTCCACCACTATTTTTAGATAAAAGACCACATTCTCTCATTTGTAAATAATGATAAATATTATGAGTAGTTTTATCTAATGACCCTGGATATTCCCATTTTTTTTGATTATTTGATTTTTGTGAAAATTTAATATTAAATACCATTTTATTATTACTTTTATTATTATATTATTATGGATTTGATTTATATTTCTATATATCTTCTTTTTTATTTTTCCCTTACTACTATCTGATAAATAATTTAATATACTGTTTTAACTGATATATATAGATATATATATATAATTAATACAGAAAAAAAAATTGAAAGAATTCTTATTTTCTTATCGACTTTGATATATATACATATATATATAGTTTTTATATTATTATTTCAATAAAAAGTTTGTTAATTGATATACAAAAATTTAAAAGTAAAAAAAATTAGAAAATAATATTAAATATAGTCTATATATTTAATATTAATAATATATAAAAATTGCTAAGCTAAAATAAAAAATTTAAAATTATAAATGATTTTATTATATAAAAAATAAATAATTTAAATTAACTATTTTATTATGTAAGGAAAAAAATTAAAAAAAAAAAAAAAAGTCTGTCTCTCTATATATAAATTATTTAAGGTAATGAATATAAAAAAAAAAGTCTGTCTCTATATATAAATTATTTAAAGTAATGGTTATAAAAAAAAATAAATGATTTTCTATATAAAAATATTCTATTTATCTTTTATTATATTTTTTATAATAAAATATTATATTATTATAGTATTAATAATTAAATTATTAAATACATATATGTTTCTTTTTCATAGAAAAATAATAAAGTATGTTAATATTCCACAATCTTCTGTAAAAATCCAATTTTTATAATAATAAATAATCTTTTTTAATAATAATTTTCACTAAATCAAGAATAAAAATAATTATATTTCAATGAAGGTAATTAAACAAATATTGGAAATAACTTTTACTTTTTGTTAAGTTATTATATAATTAGATATATATATAATATAATTTATATATATAAAACTTCCATAAAAATTTATATTATTAATCTTTAGTTATAAATATTATATATTATTTTTCCAATATATAAATGACGTTATAACACTTCCTTTTGTTTTAAATTATATTCATATGTATATATGTATTTAAAAAAACGCTATTCTCTACAAAAAGATATCTTTTTTCAGTATAAATTGATGTCACATATATATAATATTGAAATAACTTCTTAATATTTTTTATTTAAAATATCTATAAGAAAATTAATAAATATATAATAAATTAATTTTTTATTATTATTATTATTATTTGAATCTTTTCTTCTTTAATGTTAATTATTTTTATAAAAATAATAAAAAAAAAGAAAGAAAAAGAAAGAAAATAGATGTTATTGAAATATTTTTTTTCTTATATATATATTTCATTATTAATAATATTTTTTTAAAAAACTTTAAGCTTTTATTATTTCTTTAATATAAAAAACCAAAATAATTATTAATATAAAATTAATATATATTATGAAAAGTATTATATAATTTAAAAATTTATTAATATTTTTTTTAAGTAATTTTAATTTTTATATTAGGTTTTTTATTAATGGAAATATATTTAATTTTAATTTAGGTAATTTAATTTGTTTCTTTTTAAAATTTTATTTTTTCTATTTTTGTATTTATTTATTTATTTATTTTTTATTTTTTTTTTTTTTTTTACTTAAGTGTATTTTATTTTTTATCTTTTTTTTTTTAAAAAAAAAAATTATTTTAATTTATGGTAAAAACACTAACTAGTTAACGTTTGTTATAATGCCTACATATATTATTTATTTATTACTTATAATTATTAAATAATTATATATATTTAAAAAGGTTTAAAATATAAATAGTATTAAAGAATTATTATTTTAGTAGTATCATAAAATTATCCTATATAATCAATTCTAAAATACCTTAAAATAAAATAAAATAACATTTTTTTTTCTTTATTCTTTTTACAATACATTGTTGGTGTATTATAATTAACATCTAACAATTATTTTTGATATTTTATTATAAAAAAAAAGTCAAGAATATACATTAAATAATAAACAAATATAAAAAAAAAAGAATCATTTTAAAATATATAACATAATAATATTTAAAAGTATAATAATATTATTTCTTATATTTTTTTAATACATGTAATATATATAATTTAAAATATTATTTAGTTTTTATTTTTTTTTCAAATGCACTTCTTATAAATATATATATATATATTATTTTAATATAATTATTATTGTTATTGTTATTTTTAAATAAAAATAAAATATCAGAATATAAACTCTAAGATATATTACATGATGAACTAAAATGTTTAGAGCTTATATTATTTAACATATGATTCATTTATATTTATTTTTAAAAAATAAATAAATAATATAAATAACAAAAAAATAAACTATATATTTATGCATGTATATAATAATTATATAATTTTAAATTAAATATATATATTAAAATATTTATAATAATAAACTAAAAGAAGCTTTATATCTTTATATGAATCATACCGATAAAGTATATATTTATTTATAATAATAAAAATAAATAAGATTGATAAAATAATCAATTATAATCATAAATAATATATCACATATATATACATAAAAAAAAGTATTATTTATTTTTTTGGTAACTTTATTATCAATATAAACTATATATATTAATAATAATTTTCTTCTTTTTTATTTAATGACATGATTTAATTGTAAATAATGTTAATCAATTGATTAAAATTATTATATTATTATTAAGAATAAATTTATTAATTTTAATTAGAAATTAACCGTAAGGTTAAATTATAAATAACATGTAAAAATAAAAATAAAAAACTATAAATTTCATCATAAAACTCCGAATTTTAAATGGAAAATGTATTTAGATTATCCATTTAAAATGTATATTCTATATAAATCATTGCATACATTAATTTTGATTTTTTTTTCTATATATATATATAAAATACATTCTTTGTTTATTTAATAGTATATATAAAGATTAATTATTTATTAATGATATTTAATAAATAAAATTTGTTTATTAAATATTAAATAGTTTTATCCAATAATATTAACTATATTTCTTTTTAATATTATTAAAATTAATTTATTTTATAGCATTTTTATTAAAGTTTTCTTTTTTTTTTTTGTTTTTTTTTTTTTTTTTTTTTTTATTATAATCATTATTACTTTTATTATTATATTGTTGATTTTTTTTATAATTATATTATTAATTATTTATAATCATGTTTTTTAAACATTTATTAATAAAAAATATAAATTTTAATTTTTTTTCATTATGAAATATTGTGGTAATCTAAAGTATTTAAATTAAATTTTAATGTGTTACAAGCGATCAAATTATTTTTTAAATAATTTTTTTATTATAATAATTATTATTATTATTTTTATTATTATTAATTCTTTTTACAATTATTTTACTTCATGTATAGATATCTTTAAAAACTAATTTAAAATTATATTAAAAAAATTATCTTATAATAAATTAATAAAAAAAAATGTTATATATATTGTTTTTGTTTAAAGTTTTATATTAAACTTGATGAAATTAATTTAATGAAAAATATTTTAATAAATATCATAATTCTTAAAAAAATAAAAATTAAAAAAACTATATATAAAAAAAACTATTCATTTATTTATTTATTTATTTATTTATTTATTTATTTATTTATTTATTTATTTATTTATTTATTTATTTATTTATTTATTTATTTATTTATTTATTTATTTATTTATTTATTTATTTAATAAAAATATTTAATTATTTATAATAATATTAATAAAATCATATTTGTTAATTTGTTTTTTTTTTTATTAACATATGATACGTAATACATAAAATCATAAAATAATATTAGTAGTAGTAGTATTAAATGAAAAAAGAATAAATTAATATCTATTACAATACATATATTATATATATTATATATGTTATAAATATTTTATTTGTATAATTTATCATATTTTATTTAACCATAATATAATACTAAAATAAAATAAAAACTTATATATGTATTGCTTTTTAACATTAATGAAAAAACATTTTACAGCCAATATTATTCATTATATTTAATTTTTATTAATATAATATTTAACAAAAAAAAACTTTAAATATATAATAATTTTTTAGATGTAACTGGTTTATTAATGTAATTTCAATTTTATTTAATAATTACAATACAATATTATCTATATCAATAATGCAAGGAAATCTAAATTATTGTATTATAATTTGTAAAATATGTATTTTCAATAATTATTATTATAAAAAAAAAATTAAAATAAAAATTAGTAATAAATAATATAAAAATAATACAATAATTCAATTAATATATTATAATATATATTGAAATATGAAATAATATATAAAATAATGTAAATTAATATATAATAAAATTTTTATATTAATAAAATAAATTAATATTAAAAGATATAATATAAATTAAAATTTAATTATTCATATATGCCAATATGTTGCTACACATATTTATATTTGTTGTATATCTTAACATGTGGTTCCATATAAAAAAATTTATATTAAATTTTTTTTTAATATCACATATAAAAAAAATGGATACAATTACATTTTAATAATTCTATCACTGAATTTTATTATTATTATTATCTAAAAATTATTATTATTTAAAAAGTGTTATTTTAATAATAATTATAATTATTAGTATTTATAATATAAAGATATAACTTTTCTTTGATATATTTTATTTTCATTTGAATAATGTAGTTTTTTTTTTTTTTTTTTTTTTAATTCTATTTAAAAGGTTAATAATAACTTTGTAAAATTATTCTATATGTAATAAACTTTAATTGTCTATATAAAAAAGGAAATTATTATTTCATTTTACTTAATATAATAAAACTTTAATTATTATACTATTAATTTTTTTTAAAAAAAATGAACCTATAATAATTCTTTTTTTAAATTCTCGAGGATTTTTTTTTCTTTTCTTTTTTCCTTTTTTATATTTTATAATTAATAATATATATAATTATATTTAATATAACAAAACTATGGAAGTATCAGAATCAACTTCAAATCTTGCTGAAGGAAAGGGAGAAAAAACTTCCGAATCCACCGATCCACGCAAAAACTTCAATTATCCTTTAGTCAAAGTAAATAAAAAAAATGATAATATTTATTATTTCCTTAAAAGAATTAATAAAGAGATAAAAATTATATATATATAAAAATTATATGAAAATATATTTTATTATTAATTCATTATTATTATTATTATTATTATTATTATTATTATTTATTGCATTTTATCATAATATTAATATAGTACTGTGATATGTTAGATGAAATGAAATTAGAAGTAGTAGATCTTGTTGTTACTGCCTTAGAAAGACATCAAGGAAATTATGAAGTAATAACTTAAATATAAATATAATTTGAAAAATATATATTTTTATTACCAATAACTACTATTTAAATGAAAAAAAAATTAAAAAAAAATACATAATATTGAAATTTTAATACTAAAATAAATATTATATTAAAACAATATATCAATAAATTTTTTGTTATAATTTATAAAAAAAATATACATATATATATATATATATAAAATTTAATGAAAGGGTGCAGCAAAAAGTGTAAAAGAAACTATGGACAAAAAATATGGTAATTCATGGCACTCCGTAGTTGGAGAAGGTTTTGGTTTTGAAATAACACATGAAGTTAAAAATTTACTCTATATGTTCTTTGGTGGAAATATTGGAGTATTATTATGGAAAGCACTATAAAATTTTCTTTTATTTTTTTTTCCTTTCCATTTATTTCTTCATTCTTTTTTTTTTTTTTATTACAAATTTTTTTTACATAAATAACAATAAGATATAATATATACAATATATTTACATCAATCAATAAATGTGTATATACTATCATTATTATTATTATTATTCAATTTAAATACCTTAATATATTGATTGTATATCTATTTATTATTATTTTTTTAAAAAATATATAAAACAATAGTATAATAATAATAATAAAATAATAAAATAAAAAATATAAATATAAATATATGATATATTTATCTCTTTTTTTTTTTTTTTTTTTTTTTTTATTTATTATTATTATAATCAACAATAGATGATAATAATAAACACATATATATATATATATACATTCATATTTTTTATCAAAGCTTATAAATACATATCATAAAATAATAATAATAATTAATAATAAATGTATATATATACATACAATAATATCAGTAAAAAATAATACTATATTAATTATATATATTATAAAATAATAATAAATATTTTACAATAAATAAAAACTTAAAATAATTATTATTATTATTTTTTTTTTTTTTTTTTTTTTATTTTTTTTTTTTTATTTATTTATTTTTATTTTTTTTTTTTTTTATTTTCTTTGTTACATTATTATAATGTTTAAAATTAAGTAAATTTATATTGATAGTTTTGTTAGTTTTTTTTTGTTTTTTTTTATTTTTTCTGTTTTTTTTTTCTTTTAGATAAAAAAAAAAAAGAAAAAAAAAATTAATAAAAAATTCTATATAACAAAAATGAATAATAATTTTAAATGAATTCTTTTTATTCTTTTTTATTTACTTATTTATTTATTTATTTATTTATTTAATAAAAAAGAAAAAAGAAAAAGAAATTCATTTTATTACTATTATATTACTAATATTATTATGATTTGTTAAAATTATGATTTTTTTTTTTTATGTTTATTATTGTTATTATTGTTATTATTTGTTTGTTTGTTTTGTCTTGTTTTGTTTTGTTTTGTTTTGTTTTGATTGTTGATTTTATTATATTTTATTGATTTTTAAATAAATTTATTTATTATAAGTAGAAATACCAATAGATGAACCAACACGAATAAGAGTTTCAAGATGTTGAGAACTATTACTTAATAAATCTCTATCAAATTCAATAGAACCTTCTTGGAAAAGAGCAACAATAGTTGAACCACCAAAAGCAAAATAACTACATACAAAATTAAATAAAAAAAAATAAATATTAATTTTTATAATAATTTTTATAAATAATCAATATATAATGATAAATATATAACTATATATTATATATAATATAATATAATAAATTATATATATAAAAAAAAAAAAAATTTACCCATGTTCATCCATTCTATGAATTTTAACTCCTGGGGTACTTGTTAATACAATACTACCAACCATCATAGCACCAATACAAACAATAGCTACTTTACCAAATTCTTCTGAATCCAAATAACTTACAACACGAACATTTTCGGTATAAACATCAGTACGAGAACGAATAGCCATTGGATTAACGGTATAATATGTACCAGTGATAAATTTTGGTTCACTTAAAACACCATCTACTGGAAGATGGAAACGATGATAATCTTGTGGAGCTAATCTGAAAATAGCTAAAGAACCATTCTTATATAATTCACCCATTTCTTCATCATCTAAAAGACTTGCAACTGAGAAATTTGATCCTTTAATCCATAATTTTTTAGAAGAATCAATAGTTTGGAAACAGCTAAATCTACAATCTGCCATAGAAACTGCACATCTTGGATTATCAGGAAGAGCAAGTACACGAGCTCCTGGTTTAAGTTTTCTATAAAAGAATTCATTGAAATTCTTAAAGGATGGAAGAGGATCAAGAATTTCATCAGTATTTAATTTATGGAATTTAATAAATGGTAAAATTTCTTTAACAGATGATGGACTATCATAAATTTTTCCTTGTCTGAAAGAAAGTGTTGCTAAAAGATTTTTCACTAATTTAGCATCAGTGGCTTTATCTGAACCTGCACTCTTATATAGCAAACGAATACCTAATCTTACATATGCTGACATTTTTTCTTCAATAATTAAACCAGATTCACGATCTTGAACTAAAATATTAGCATTGTTTTTACCAATAGAATACTGACCATAACCAACAAACTTTATAACTTTAGAATACCATTTACGACTAGTATAAGCTTCTGTAATTAAACCACCCATAACAAATTTATCAACTTGAGAATAATCAGAATTAACACAAACAGCAATATGTGAAACTATATCTAATTCATCTCTGTTCTTTCCAAATGAAACACCACAAATTGGACATTTGTAAATTTGAATAATTTTTTCTTCTAAGATATCGCTAATTTTTATTTGATCTTTCGTAAATTTATTCCATTTACTCTTTAATTTTTCAGATTGTTGCTTAGTAACAATTTCATGATGTTTAATTAATTCTTGTTCTAATGTTTTTGCCATTTCAGCATATGTTAATTCATCTTCTAAATAATTCTTATTAACATTAGCAAACATTAATTTGATAGTTTCATCTGAAACTGTACTACCAATACTATCTAACATAGCTTGTAATTCAATATGATTAATAGAAAGATTTGAATCACTATCATATGTTTTAGCTAAAGCATACCAGAAATTACGACGTAAATCTTTGTATGGTAAAAATTTAATTCTAATTTTTAAAGTAGATTCATAATCATTATGATCTGGATATTCTTTTAAAAATTCAATTGGTTTAACAACTTCAAGTGGAACTGGATTTAAAGCTTCTAAATCTGTAACATCATCATAATTATAATTATTATATTTACGACATTCTTCAACTAAATTCTT